>MU224609.1:701905-715625 GCA_018584345.1 Thuja plicata | reverse complement strand
TGAAGAAAATTATTTTCCGCCATTTCAGGTGGCCCAACTTTCGAAGACCATAAGTCATCACCAGTTGACCCGATCGGCTATTATAACCCCATTTCGGAAATGCCACGAAGCGCTCTACAGGCTTGACCAGCGCAAGCGCTTGTCACCCAAATTTTCGACCTCATCCGGGGCCTCTAAAGCCTTCAAAACTGAGTTCAAAGTTTCTGTACCCTGCTGCCAATGCCGAAAATTTTCAATATCTTCCAATATACACTTGATCTGGCAATGGATCTTTACTGGCAGACTTATATGACCAAAATGAACCTCCAAGAAAGAAATCAGACCATTCTGAGCACATACGAAAATTACCAAAAATAGTAACTTTCCAAAAATAGCCCTTATTGAATATAAAAATAGAAATATTTTTGGGTGATGCAAGATTGCTCTTACACCCAGGATGCTCTTGCATCAGTTTATCACTTGACCTAGAATTCACTATGCTTTCAACATGAAAACCTTTTGATACTCCTTGGGATGTATCGCAATATATAAAGGATGGTTAAATTGAAACAGTATATGATCACTTCATAAATATAACTTAATCTTGCAGATGTTTAGATCTATTGTAAGCTCATAATACCTCTTCTAATCAATGTTATCTTCAATTCCTTTGCTCTAGTTCTTTCTGCTCGGTGAATGTTGTTGCTTCTCTGTTGCTCGGTGTCTACATAATTCTTAGCTCTGTTCTTCATCTTGTATGATCAGATCTATATGAAGACTTCTATCTTCACCAGAATTCTCTTCAGCATTCATTTCTATTTCATTATGAATTACTTGTCTCTTTATATAGACATGATTTCACCCTTTCTTGTCCTTCTTGTTTTCTTCATTGATCACTTCTTGATCCATAAATCTCGCCATGCTTGCTTTAGTTTTAATCCATAAAACTCTCCTTGTTTTTTGGAATAAAATATGCTTCAAATCTCCTTCTTATCTTTAGCTTTAAAATGATTGATGAAAACAAAGTAATCAAATAGTTAACTCTATAATTAGCTCTTCCAGCTAAGTTTTTTTGTCATTTTCCCAACTTCTGTTCTTGTTGGTCAACACTTTATTTGTGCTCGGTGACTACTGTAGATAGCTTGAGCATCAACTTTAGTTATATTTAGTGACAACTACAGTTAGCTCAGTAATGCTTGCTCGAGTATCATTTCCTTTCAAGTAACATTGTGAACTTCTATGCTCGGGGTTCATTGTCCCTCAGGGTTTACTGTCACTTGGTGTACATGATTACCGATGACAAAAAATTTATCTTTTCAATCTTTAAGTGTTGTGACAATATGTGTATGAGAAATCATACCATATCAAGTTGACATCAATGACAATACAATACATTAACTGATTTAATGTCTTGCATTTACTTTTTGTATCTCAGTGATCATCAACTTTGTCATCTTCAAACATTCAATCAGTTATAGTTCATCAATCTCTCCCTTTGGCATTGATGACAACATACTACATACTACTAATACAATATGAAATATATCAGTTGTAGTTCATCAATCTCTACCAAACTTATTTTTCTATAACCAATACAAATGTCTGACTATCAGTAAGCTCTTCTAGCTTAGATTTGATTCTTGCAGAGTACTTCCTTCATTCTTCATTCCCTTCACTGGATAGATGTGTAGTGTTAACTTTTCCAATTCTCTCCCTTAGATGGATGTTTCTTTGAATCTTTCTCTGATATTTTCTCTCCCTTTGACTATTCCTCTCCTTGATGGATGATTATGATAGAGATTGCATATCTCTTTTCCCTTTGATAGCCATATATTTCATTGAATACTTCTCTCCATATTTTCAGCCATATATTTCATTGAATACTTCTCTCCATATTCATTAAGTACATATCTTCCTTTGAATACTTCTGATAGATATTTCATATGGATATAATCTCTCCCTTTGATAGCAATGCCAAACTATATATCTTTCTTTAAATAATATATTCCTTGAATTTCCTCTCCATCAGTAATACAATAACTTTGGTGTTCGGTGCCGATAAGTACCTTTCTGTGTATTGATATATCTTTGCAGTCCATCTCTTTGATTACATAAAAATGAATAATATTCTAATTATGTGTAAGTTGATGCAACCTCCTAGTCATCTTAGTGACCAATAGACAAGGTTCAGACCCCCAATCTCTTCCTCAGGTACTCAAATGTATCTTTAGGCAATGACTTTGTGAATATGTCTGCCAATTGTTCCTTGGTTTGAACATATTACAGTATCACCTCTTTCTCTTGCACTTATTCTCTTAAGTAATGATACTTGATAGCAATATGCTTTGTCTTAGCATGCATGACATGGTTCTTTGAAATTTTGATAGCACTAGTATTATCACAATAGATAATCACTGGTTCAAGAATTTTTATATTCATACCTTCCAGTAATTGCTTGATCCATGCAATGTTAGAGAAATTTGCAGCAGCAGCCACATATTCTACTTCTGCAGTAGATTGTGAGATCCATCCTTTCTTCTTACTTATCCATATGACAATTCTATCACCCATAAAGAATGCTCCTCATGTTGTGCTCTTTCTATCATCTAAGTTTCCAACCCAATCAGCATCTATATAGACTTGAAGCTCAAAATTGCCTTCTCTTTTATACCACAGACCAGTCTTTGGTATTCTTTAGATATCTCAGAATTCTTTTGACAGTAGTCATGTGTGATTCCTTGGGATTAGCAAAGAATCTTGAAACTATTCCAATTGCATGTTTTATATCTGGTCTAGTATGTACAACATACATGATTTTTCCAATCATAGATCTATATAGGGTCTGATTTACCTTGGTTGACTTGTCTTCCTTTATCAGCAACAGGAACTAAAACTGTGGATGGAATCCAGGCTAGGGTACCAAATTTTATTTTTTCCTTTGTCCTCGCCCTGTGCGGAGGTTCTGGCTCCGGAAGTGGACCCCTGCAAAAATGGTCTAATTCTGCAAGTGCTCTTTGGACATGCCTTAAAAAAATATGAATGACTGCGTTCAACCACATCATTGGTGATGTCCTCAATTATTGGGCCTTCCAAGGTGTCCCAATCCACTGGAGGGAGTGCCATCTTGTCCACTCCCTGAGCCTTGTTCTATGGGTCTTATGTGGACTCGGTATCTAAAAATTCCTTAGGAAAGGTCTGAAACTTGAGATGATTCATCACACCTTGTTTCATCCGAACAAAGTGTCAATTACGAACTTCAAAATCATCTTGGTAGTCTGCCCAAAAATCCTCCATGTGAGGCTTGTGGGGGTCTGATACCTGAGGCAGTGCCAAATCTATCTTATCCAGTGGATCAAAGTTTTTCCGTGCCAAGTAAAATTTTGCTAGCCCCAGATATTTTAATTCATTATCGGCTTCTTTCGCCGCTGCAAGGCTGCAAGTGTAGTTCCTGCAGGTGATCAGGAAAGGAATGTTGGTGACCTTCTTGAGGCCAAATAAAGTGTGTAGCTCCAAGATCTAACTGCAATATTCCAAAAGAATGATCCTATCCCCACAATGCTTGGGAAATAGGTAGGGTTTCCCAGAGAATCCAGTCACCCGAATGTAGGAGTGTTGTTGAAATTGGATGTAGTAGTGGCCATAAGAACTAACTAGAGTGATCGCCTCTTTTGAAATCTAGTAATTGGCATCCTGAGTGGGTGTAAGGATGTTGTAGTAAATGAAGGTGTCATTTACTCTGCAGAAACTGGGGAAACTAGCCTCCCATTGAATTTTTTAGAAATGGTCCCATAGAGCATTCTGGCCCGGGCCGGTCCCAAGGACGCCGACAATGAGTAAACCCCTGGTTATAGGTCTTTGTTGCACCAGTGCCCACAAAATGTATGAATTCACAAAATTTGGAGGTCTGGGTGACCCTAACAAGCTGGGCATCTACATGATTGGCAATGATAGTTGCACAATCAAAATTTTGTCCAGCGTAGGTGATGTCGAACACAAAGTAATACATCCATGCCAAAAATTCTGGGGCATAGGATTCCCCAAAGGCCCTGCACAAGGCGATGATCCCCATTTGTATGCTTTCTTTGAACTCTGTTTGAGGGATCTCCAAATTCATCTTTCTGTAATCTTTTCTCGGGGTCTTGAGCCATTTGGAATTGAGGTATTATCAAGCAATGTGTGGAAGCTTCTCAAATTCATTTAATGCCAAGGCCCAGGTAATAATAGTAGTATTGGTGAACTAGGGGATCCCTAGTCCTGAAGCAAATGTTGCGGCATCCAAAGACACCAAGGGCATTGGGTAGCCTGATGGAAGAGGAGCGGGAAGCATGACAACCTAGATGGATACATTGTAGTGTTCTGCCAATGTGAGAATAATCTCCAGAGCCTGCACTGAGTAGGGGAAGCAAGTAGCTTTGAGGATTTCGTAGGAATCCACATTGAGTGTCATTAGATCTCCGACCTTGCGTTGGATGAACATTATTTTTACCAAGGCCTATAGTTCAGCCCATGCTCTGACACTTGTGTCGGTGATCAACTGAAATTTGGAATCTACCTTAGATCCCAAAATAGCTTCTTCCTTTAGATATTTCATGGTCATTGGAAGCTTTTCTAAGGCCTTCTCAGCCTTTGTCCTAGAGGCTGCCCTGGTTGAAGTAGTTGGGAGTTCCAAACTCCTGGGTGGAGAAGATGCTTCAGACATGATTGATTTGTGAACTTTGGCAACCTGCAAGACCGAACAACCATTAATATAGATAAAATGAGATAGATTCCTAGATTCCAGATATTTCATCACCACCTCGCATCTGTCCTAGAAAGGTGTTAGTTTGCATCAAACCCCAAAAATATATATATATATATATTAGGTGAAATGAAATAATTGAGAATTTGATCTATGCCCAGGGGTTCAGGGGATTCTGGTTCATGCGATGAATGAAGTGAAGGTCAAAGGGGAACATGGGGCCTGGAGTCTATAAAACTGACCATTATCAACATGACCGGTAATTAGCCATACTAGGCTGACATGGGGCGTCACGTGGTCATGCAATAAAGGGAGTAATAGAAATAACGGTGATAATTGTCTAAACATGTGAGGGAATGAATGCCACTTGGGCCAGTTTTGAATGCTCACACATGGGGAATTAAACCCTGCCATACAAGTGGAGATGACAGAGGAGAGAGAAAACCTACAAAATCAACCAGGCGAGGTTCCAAGTTTGAATTTGGAGACACCAAGTGGGTGAGCTTGACATTTTGGTTAAAATAAAAAGGGCACAGTGAGATCGCCACCAGATAGAGGAGGAATATACATAAATATACAAAATCTACAAGTACTTACAGACTTACAAACACCCACACACAGAGGGCTGAAGAGAAATTTATAGGCCGACCCCAAAACAAACTCATTTATAGCTAAACTAACAGACTAACAACAATTTACACAACCTACAAAAAATGTACAAAAATTATGTTATTTTACAACTGCACAGAGGGCGGACAACCCTCTGGCAAAGCCATCCCACCAATGGGAGGTGAAAAAAAAGAACAGAAAGGGAAATGGAGACAAAAAGAAAAATAAGGAAAGAAAACCCAAAAACACAACCTAAAAGCGATGAGGGAGAACCAGAAGGGCCTACCTTAGAAATGAGAGATGTGGGAGGACAAGCACGGGAGGTGCTCTATAATATAATAGCTTTGAAACACTACGAATGCACAACTTATAGTCACTGTTAAGCATTGTTCAAGCTTTGGGACAAATCACACTTACCTACTGCTAAAATCGCCTTAATCACTTTGAATTGCTTTGGGATAATTTGTTCACGGTAAATGTAACAATGGCTGGTGAAACTCTAATTATACCCTTAGGGTAAAAACATCCCACTTTCCTTCCGTGAATCCTAATAAAGGCAAACCTCCGAACTCTGGGCCTGGGGATCCCATGCAATCGCACCCTCTAACAAAAGAGGAAATGGTGATGGAGAATCCCAGAGTCTGGAATCCGGCTGGAACAATGAAGAAAAAAACACTCCGGGACTGGGTCCCAGAGGAAGAGAAACCAAGAGGAAAAGAAAACAATGACCCTGCGGAGGCAAAGGCCAGAAGAAAACAAAAGGAAAAGAAACAAGGAAAAAGCAAAAAGGGGGACCCAACATTTTGCCAACAAAATGAAGGGACGGGTATGCAGGGGATACTAAATGGTGACTCACTAGGATGAATGCCTTAGCACATTTGAGAACTACAAAATCTTTGGTTAGAAAAACTGAAACTCACCTTTACCTAGAGTACTCTACTTGCACGATGTGAGGTGTCTGAGAACATCCGACTCGTCATTAATTCAATCCTTTGGTCTTTCGTCAGATGTGTAGTGTGTGCTTTGAAAGAAAATCAAACTGATGATTTCTAGGAGAAGCAAAGAGGTGGCATTGAATACATCAAACCAAAATCATTACATATTGCATGCTCCCTCGAATACCAGAATTTTCTATTCTTCAGTTTTTATTTTCTTTTGAAGATGGGGAAGGCGGTACTTCTTTCACCGTGAACCTTAAGCTTAGCTAATTTTTATGGTGGTACTTCTTTCACACTGTCATCCATTTTAATTCACTAAATAGGAGAGACATTTCAGACCTAGGATATTTTTATGATTTTCAGACTTGGCCAATAACTAGTGCAACCGATCTACCCTCAAGGACCATGCGATTACTTTCTTCTTAGATTTTTTGTTAATTGATGTCGAGACTTTCAAGATATGAATCTGATAAAGATTACCCATAACCTTTTACCATATGTACAAAATAACTCTGAAGTGTGGAAAAATTACACCATACTAACAATAGATTATGAACTAATCAAAATGCATAAGGCACCATTCCAGGGACTAGATGTCATGCGAAGCATACCTGTCTGTAAGAAGAAGGCAACACATCGAGAACCCGAAAAATAAGACGCAAAGAAAAAGAAACCAAAAGAAAAAAGGAAAGGAGGCAGCCCTGGAGGACCATAGAAACCTTATTCACAAGGACAAGGCACTCCCAAGGAGCACCGGGAAAAGATATTTACTAGCGGGAAAACCTTTACATATAATACAACTTTGGGCAAACTTACTGTGTGAATTAATACACCTTCATAGAATTGATTTATCTAACTATAATTCTTTGGAAGAATAATGCAAATTAAACTAAAGAATTGCAATCAAATCACTAAACACTCCATGGTTCTCTAACTAGTATGCTAATAGAGTTCTCAGCCTTAATCTCTATCAATGGCAATCCTAGAATGAGAAATTGATAAACAAATGCCTAATCTAGCTCAATTCTCTCAAATATGATATGAAAATGAAACTCAAATTCTCATGATATGCTCTCTAATCTCACAATTTTCTCTCAAAATGCTCAAGATATTTCTCAATTTCTCTCAAATTGCCTATAGTAATGACGTTATACATTTGCATTTTCTAGGATTGATTATGCTTAAAAATGGCTTGTATTTATAGTAAATTCCCAAGGGTAGGGGGTAGAGTGAATTGATCATGATTAAGCCTTGGTTAGGTAAAAGGATTTGAGATGGTTTCAAATGGGGTGACAATTTAAATGGTTGTCTCAAAGGTTGGGACAAAGGGACAAATTTGAGTGATTGAGATTCAATTTTGAAAATGAGTGATTGAGATTCAAATTTAGGAGTGATCCATGTGCTTTTGTGTTCTCAATTCCCATTGGTTGCTCAAATTCATGTTGAAAGATATTAGGATTATTTAATTCAATCATTTAATTATATATCCATGTAGGGGAATAGGTTCAATTTGATTTTTTATTTAAAACTATACAATTAATTGATTAAAATCAATTATATAATTTTGATTGATCCCTTTTAGGCTGATATTTGATTATTTGATGTCATTATTAATTAATCCTTTGATTTAACTTGATTTTGTCCATTTTGATTTATAAATGTCCATTTGAATTGATTTTGATCCATTTTGAAGTATTTTGAAGCATTTGGTTGAGATTTGCAGATTTGGATGATTCTAAGACACCTGCCCAGTTTTGGGTGTCTACAAATGCCCCTCTTTGAATTAATGTGTGAAGCACATTGATTCAAAGAAAATTGCATGTCCTGGTCACTGATTTGATACTAATTGATTCATTGATAAAACCTAATCTAATACTGATAACCTGATTTGATTGATTGATAAAACCCGATTCACAACTCTAATTGATTTGATACCCTGATTCACAACTGATTTGAAACTGTAATTTGATAACTGATTTGAAACTCTGATAAGATAACTGATTTGAAACCCTGATTCACAATTGATTTGATTTGATGCAAAATGCCCCATTGATAAAATTTTGAATTTTTAATGCCCCAGATTTGATTCAGAACCCTGATTTGATGATATGATGATGCCCCCTCAGAAATGAAACAGATTGATCTATAGATGTAAAACGTGATGAGACTAATGTAAAAAAAGATCCAAGATGATTTCATTTCTGAAAATAGTGATGATGAAAATGAGATCACAACATGCCCCATTTTGCAGAAAATGTAGATTTAGGTCATATTGGGTAAAAATCTCTCCAAAATTAGGTCAAAATAGCTTAAATAGGTTGAAAAATCCAAATTTACTATTCATTTCCACTTTTTTACTGTTGAGATTTTTCTTTGATCCTGTTGTGATTGATAGAAATGGTGGTCCATATTCATGAGCATCGGTTTGAGAGAGAGCATCGGTATCAAAGACCTCCTAACTACGAACCTCTGGTGAGTGATTTGAACCTTCCTAGTGCATTTATTACTCTTTTTGATAACATTTATTGCAAATTTTGATGCTTGTTAGATTAATTTTAGCAAAATGTCATGGAGGAACTTTTGAATGATGCTTAGGTAGTTAAATGTCATCTCCACGTAGTTAAATGATGTGTAAGAAGTGTTCAACGACACCTGGGAGTTAGGTTAAAATTTGCATCCCATGTTTGTAATAACGCGTAGGAAACCCTTTGCGAAATTAAGTTTTAAATGTCGCCTAGGAAAGTTTAAATGTCGCCTAGGACTTTCAAATGTTGTGTATGTTGTAAAGAAATGCCTTTGAAACTTTGAATGATGTGTATGATGTTTGCAATGATGCATAGAGTGAAATGATGCGTACACTTAATCAAGTGATGCCTATAAGGATTTTTGGTGAAAACCTGAGTTTAGATAGAACAAATTGTCTTTGATTGATCGTTTGGATGACCGGATTGATTTCCAAGCTAAAAAGATGTGATTCCATGATGTTACATAGTGTTTAGGATAATAGAATAATCATACCAGTGAATGTTTGATGTGTCAATCAGATTGATTAAAAGAAATTGTTAAATTGATCCCTTCTCAAGATCTAGAGGTCAGGAACAATAGGTTGATGCGCTCAAAACAAGAAAAGATAGATTTAATATGTTTTATTGACTTAGAATGATCCACCAATAGAAAGATACTAATATAATTCACTTCATTTGCAAAATGTAGGCACATTACCGTAAGTTATACATATGGAATTTAGCGTCTTGGGTGTTTGATCTGGTCCACAAGCTGACCTTTCCAAAGAGGCATACAATCGAGACATGTGGGCTCAGATTCCTTATTGATCTCCCTTAGTTTTAGCTGAACTAAGGTTTATTGATAGATATGGCAGAGCGTTGGCACTCTGACCATAATACCTTCCATCTACCCCTCGGCGAGATGACTATTATGCAAGAGGATGTATAAAGACTGTTGGATCCCGACCCATGGAGAGCGGGTTTATTATGATCAGTTCTACGATGGTAGTGCATGTAGACAAGTGTTCATAGATGATGTCATTGATGATGACAGCATTACATGGGCACAGTTCACTTCTTTTCCTTCTTTGCCAGCCTTGTTAGGAGCAGTGATTGGAGGACTAATATTACCAGATAAGAGAGGTCGTGGATTTTCAGTTGGATGGGGCCGCATATTAGAGGACTTGAGTGCTCAACTTCAGAGATTAGATTGGGGATCATGTGTATTAGCCCAGCTATATCATGATTTACATGAGGTTGTTTATAGGCACAGCGCGACTATATCAGCAGGTGCAATTCTCTTACAACTATGGACCTAGGAGCATATCCCGATTACCAGACCTATATTGGCACAAGTGCAAGGTCGAGGATATCCTTACACATTTCTATATGATGGAATGATTGTCCAGCATCATCTGGGCAAGGTTGAGTTATGGCGTCAGACTATCGATGATATTGATCAAGTCATATGAAGACTGCACTTGGGCTGTGAGGGATGGAGAGAGGATGATGATGAGCTTACATATATGTTTTCCCCTCAGTGGATGATTGGTCGGTCACCACTTTGTATAGAGAGATTCTTCTTTGGGAGAGTTCTCCAACAGTATGGTCGTGTACACAATATGTTGTAGGGTATGGAATTATATGCTAGAGTGCAGGCAGAGTGATCCATGTGGGGAGCTCAGATAGATTATCAGTTTGCCTATGAAGAGATTGATCAAATAGGCCATGTTAGATGGGATATGATGGAGCATGTGGCCAATTTAGGGATGTCCGCTGAGTATCGAGAGTGGTTTTCTCAACATAGATTTACTAGATTCACAAATCTGGCAGAGTTGATTCCTGATGTTGATGAGTTTTCTGATGATGATGGTGAAGATGGGGATGATGGTGGTGGTGGTAGGAGACCATGGAGACAGAGGGTATAGAGATTACCTAGAGATCATCAGTTACAGAGAGTTACAGGACCTCAGATGTGGGGTGGGCATGTTAGTGCTTGAGGTGGTGGTTTGGACAGCCTAGACAGAGGCGAGCACAGGTACTAATGCAGAGACATGCTTAGGATATTCCAACTATAGCTTGGGCTAGATAGAGACAGAGATGGGTACATGTAGCTAGATAGGATCCTATATAGGGTTAGGGTCTGTAGAGACTAGCATCTCCTTAGAGACAGGCATCTTCTCAGGTAGATCCCCAGGTTAGTGCAGCATAGGTTCAGGATGAACCTTAGATACATGTGATACCACAGGTACCATTAGCACTGTAGGCACAACAGGAACCTTAGGAACCTCCAGTTCCTCCTACCATTGATGGCTTAGTATAGGATGTGAGAGGTTTATAGGTAGGGATGACTACAGTTACAGGACGATTAGATCATGTGACCACTATGCTACAATAGTTCTTGGCTATGATGGCTCAATTACCTACGAGTGCTAGCACGAGTTAGGCACCACCTTCTACTCAAGATAGAGCAGGTGATAGGGGTCCTGATGGTTCAGGGGATGGATCAGGTGCTGCTGGAGATGGATCGGGTGCCCCAGTTGGGTCTTGAGATAGATATGAGATTGATATCCTAATATAGCATTGATGTATCATATGGAGTTTTGATCAGGACTAATGTATGGATCATTTTGTTGATGTATCTTTGATATACAGATTTTTTATAGACATTTGATGATGGACATTTATCTATGATGATCATTGATTGATTTCCCTTTGATGTTGATTTATGATGTTGATGTGAGATTTCTCTATATGCAGATCTACATGATGTCTATTATGCACTTGTTTCTATTATGCCATGGATGCAATGTCTTAGATTATGACATAGATATATAGATGCAATATGATGTTTATGCAACTATTGCTATATGATTTTAATTTTATCATGATGTATGGTTTATGCAATGCAATGATATGAATGCAATACTTAATGCAATTGATGACATTAATTTTTCCATTAGTACACTTAGTGAAAAACATTGACAGAGATCATCGGTACAAGCATTACCGATGGACTACAAGCATTACCGGCAATCAGCAAGCATACCCGACAGAACACAAAGGTCATGAGAAAATGCTAAGTATGGAATTGACCGACAAACACTAACAAGTGTTGCACCGATGAAATGAATAGGACATCACCAATGGGTTAATTTCATAACATTGAGAATATCACCGACGACACAGTTTTGAGAACAAAACCAACAGGAACAAAAAAGGCATACCCGACGACCAGTTCAAGAAAGAAAACCTGACAACAAAGAAAACCGACCATCAGAACTGACAATCAATTAGAAAACCCACAAATAGTGGATCTGAGTTTTACACATTAGATAAAGCAATGTAATTCTATTTATAGAGTTTTAATTTGTTTTAAATCATAACTTAAGGGTCGAGCAAGATTTATGTAAATGTTTTAAAGCATCCTAACGGATCTAAAATGTATCTAACTAAAGATCAAGGTCAAGTTATAAACCTTGGATCTAGAGTTAACTTGCGAAGCATGAATCAAGAATTGAGCCAAAATCTAGTATGAATAGATGTTTAAATCAATTGTGAAATATGAATTCATTATTGTTGATAGCCACAAAGAAAATCTAAGGAGCAGAAGGCAGAATTCATGAAAAGTTCAGAAACAAATCACATTAGTTATCAAGAACACACAGAGGCTACCGACGAGCAGATAAAGGTATTATTCAATCATGGAAGGATGATTACTTATACATATGAAGCTTTATAGGATTTGTTATCATCAATTAGAGATTGCATGGATCATTAGATCAAAGACTTATGTAGTTGCATTCTAACAAGTGCATCACATCTAAAATCCTTATGTAGAAGGTGGACTTAACCATTCATTGTAAATCTCTTAACATAGTGCACACTTAATAGTGTTTCTAAAGCTTCAAATGAAGTAGATCTTAATAGGTCTCCACTGTAATACTCCTAACAAGGTAGGTCATCATAAGTGACCAAATTGTAAGCCTTAACCAGCCCCTTCTTATCTACAGATAGTGAAGTCTTGTAGGTAACAATCCCCACCGCCGTTTTTACTTCCTAATAGGAGTTTTCTATAATATCATATCTTGTGTTATGTGTTATCTATTTTCATGAATGTTTCTTTTATGGTTACATATTAAAGAACTTATGATATGATTTCATATACATAAAGAAAGATGAACAGTTAGATAAGATAATTTACAAACTGAGGATTAAGGGTTAATGGGCTAACCAAGAAAAAGTGTTAGAGGTACTGATTCACCCCTCCCCTCTCAGTACATCATTCCAATATAATTCCAACAATTGGTATCAGAGCTAAGTCTCTCTCTTGAAAAGCTTAAAGATTTGAGAGAAAAGATCAGAGTAATGGACAAGTTCAGACTAGACATGACTATTGAGAATGAGCAGTTACAAATGCAAATAAACTATGAGTAGTATAAAGAGGTGAGATTAAAACTGAGAAAATTTCTTGATGAAAGAAAGATTATGGCAACCAGGATAAATAAGAAAGACTACAAAGAATTGGAAATACAAGATTACTTTGAAACAGCAGAATCATCAATGAGCAAAGCTTCACATGCATCAGTTGAAGAAATTAAAGGTCTACAAGAGGTCAATCTACATCTGATAGATCAAATCAAGATTCTGCAAATTGGTCAAGAGACTCAAATGGTGAAAATGATTGATGTCATGAATGATGCAAGAAAAGCTAAAAATGAAAGAAATCTAGCCATTGATGATAGGAGGAAAATTACAGAGAAACTACAAGAGAAAGAATCAGAGATTCTAAGACTCACTGAGCATCACCATGAGGTTACTAACCAGATTATTCTTATGAGTCAAGAAGAAAATAGATTAAATACAGAACTCATTGAAAGAATATAGATCATTGGTGAGCTAAGAGAAGAGAATGAAAAATTGAAGCATGAAATCAAAGTCCAAAATCAACA
>MU224609.1:673616-696505 GCA_018584345.1 Thuja plicata | reverse complement strand
GGTGTACATACTAATAAACTCAGTATGTTGCACATATCAATGTTTTTGATACTAATGTCAAAGGGGGAGATTGATGACATTAATTTTTCCATTAGTATACTTAGTGAAAAACATTGACAGAGATCATCGGTACAAGCATTAACAGTAGACTAAAAGCATTACCAACAATCAACAAGCAGACCCAATAGAACATAAAGGTCACGAGAAAATGCTAAGTATGGAATTGACTGACGAACACTAACAAGTGTTGCACCGATGAAATGAACAGGACATCACCGATGGGTCAATATCATAACATTGAGAACATCACCAATGACACATTTTTGAGAACAAAACCAACGGGAACAAAAAAGGCATACCCGATGACCAGTTCAAGAAAGGAACACCGACGATAAAGAAAACCGACCGTCAGAACTGAGTTTTACACGTCAGATAAAGCAATGTAATTCTATTTATAGAGTTTTAATTTGTTTTAAATCATAACTTAAGGGTCAAGAAAGATTTATGTAAATGTTTTAAAGCATCCTAATGGATCTAAAACATATCTAACTAAAGATCAAGGTCAAGTTGTAAACCTTGGATCTAGAGTTAACTTGCAAAGCATGATCAAGAATTGAGCCAAAATCTAGTATAAATAGATGTTCAAATCAATTGTAAAATATGAATTCATTATTGTTGATAGCCACAAAGGGCATATAAGGAGAAGAAGGAAGAATTCATGCAAAGTTCAGAAATAGATCACATCAGTTGTCAAGAACACACAGAGGCTACTGACGAGCAGATAAAGGTATTATTCAATAATGGAAGGATGATTACTTATACATATGAAGCTTTATAGGATCTGTTATCAGAAATTAGAGATTGCATACATCATTAGATCAAAGACTTATGTAGTTGCATTCTAACAAGTGCATCACATCTAAAATCCTTTTGTAGAAGGTGGACTTAACTATTCTTTGCAAATCTCTTAACAGAGTGCACACTTAATAGTGTTGTTAAAGCTTCAAACAAAGTAGATCTTAACAGGTATCCACTGTAATACTCCTAACAGGGTAGGTCATCAGAAGTGACCAAATTGTAAGCCTTAACTAGCCCCTTATTATCTGCAGATAGTGAAGTCTTGTGGATAACAATCCCCACCGTAGTTTCTACTTCCTAACAGGAGTTTTCTGCGATATCATATCTTGTGTTATGTGTTATCTATTTTCATGAATGTTTCTTTTATGGTTACATATTAAATAACTTATGATATGATTTCATATACATAAAGAAAGATGAACAGTTAGATAAGATAATTTACAAACTGAGGATTAAGGGTTAATGGGCTAACCAAGAAAAAGTGTTAGAGGTATTGATTCACCCCTCACCTCTCAGTACATCATTCCAATATAATTCCAACAGCAATGATAAAATGAATGCAACTATATTTTTGGGATTTTACTGTATGCAACATAGTTTATGAAATGCAATTTGAAAAGATGAATGGATAAATGAATAATGATTAATGTATCTTTCTTTTGATTTTCTCAAGATATGTATAAATAATGATTAATGATTAATTTTATGAATAGATGCAAAAGATAATCTCACATAATTGATTTGAAACCATTGAAGTTGATGTAACCCCAAAATGATGAACCCCCTTGTACTTGGAAAAATTCTTGAAATAATGCAATTAATCTAACATGAATATGCAATGCAATGCAACTAATTGTCATTGATTTATTTTTGTAAAAGAAATGCAAAAAGAGATATATTTTCATCATTGAGCATTGTGGAACTAGGAGTCGATACAATTCTTATTGGTGCCACTGTAACCATAAGAATATGAATATGACTTTCATCTTATTTGGTAACCTCTTTAGGAACCTAGTACAACCCTCACTAGTTGAATGACCAACTATGGGAGTATGAATATCGGTTTCAACATATTCAATGTTGCAAGTGGATTTTGGTATTAAGATATTGAAGATCTAAATAGCCAAGGTATCCTTTTGCGTAAGAAAACAAAGGTTGACCCTCCTTCCTATATGAATGGCCTCGATGGTTCTTTGATGACCATGTCTTTAAACAAATTCACACAAGTTAAAAGATCTCCCTCAAAATAGTCACACAAAAGCCAAGAAAACATCATGTCTCCATCATCACCAATCTAGTCAAAACATCATCAATTAGCTAAAAATACATGACTCAAAAAAGTCAATGAAAAAATTCATCAAAAAATTCAAGTGTATCGCAATGTATCAAGATTTTCAAAAAGAATTCTAAACATTCTGATCATTGAAGGTATTTTCAATTTTTAATCCTGATAAAATAAGTCAATGAAACTCAAGGATCATGTTGTAGGATCAAAATGTTTAGGGTTGAACAATGATATCCATCAAAGGTTCCAAAATATCTCTCCTCTGAATTCAAAAAATTCACTTCTGTCGTGTGATCAAAATGTTGCACTTTTGAATCTGTTTGTACCAAAATCAATGATGTTTGCCCGCAAGTGATAAATGTGATCAATGTGAAACTTAGGGAAAATGAAACCTAGAATGCAACAATGCAGTTGAAAGGTTTTATTATGACTATGCACAAATGACAGATGCAATGAGGATATGTACAAATGAGATGGTGAAAAGCAATATGTACAAATGCGACTAGGAAATACATAAGGGACAAAAGGTGCCTATTTCCAGGTTTTCACCTTTTGGGTTTATTGCTCTTTTTTCTCTTTTTTTTTTTGGCTACCAAGGCGCCTGTTGCTAGGTTTTCACCAAGGCACTTTTCTCTCTTTTTCAAAAAAAAAAAAAAATCATTTTTTTCATTTTTTTTTTCATCAAGGCGCCTATTTNTTTTTTCTCTTTTTTTTTTTGGCTACCAAGGCGCCTGTTGCTAGGTTTTCACCAAGGCACTTTTCTCTCTTTTTCAAAAAAAAAAAAAAATCATTTTTTTCATTTTTTTTATCATCAAGGCGCCTATTTGCTAGGTTTTCACCAAGATAACATATTTTATTTTTGCAATGTTTTTGACTTTCTTCATGCTCAATTTTCTCCTTTTTCTTATTTTTCTGCTTTGCCATTGTTTTTGGCTTTTGATCTTTCAAATTTTTTTGTATTTTGATCTTTTCTCCTTTTTTTGGATTTTTACTTTTTCTCATGTACAAAGAAGATGCTAACTTATCTGATACTCTGTCATCTGATTCTCTTTCATATGTTTAGGTATGAAACCTATTTAAATGGATACTATTAATGGGTTCTTGCAACTCATCCTCTTCACAATCAGCTATTTTGTATGTTCCCGTTCCAAAAGAAGAAACAATTACAAAAGGACCGAGCCAATTTGCTTCCCATTTTCCCTTCTTTTCCCTATCTGCCTAATTTTTAGGATTTTCTCTTAACACTAAGTCTCCCACTTGAAAGGCTCTTGGTTTGATGTGCCTCTTTTAGTTTCTTGAAATTCTATTTTGATATACCTTCAAATGATCATATGCTTGTGTTTGATGTTCCTCCAACAATTCCAATTGTTGAAGTCGGGCAACCCTATAATCCTCATCCATGATTAATCCATGTAGTGATACTCTTAGGGATGGTATTTCAACTTCTAAGGGTAAAACAGCTTCGGCCCCATAAACCAAGGAAAATGGTGTAGCTCCTATTGGTGTATGAATGCTAGTTCTATAGGCCCACAATGTCGGGTTTATCTGAATATGCCAATCTCTTCCTAACTTATCAACCGATCTTTTCAATATTTTGAGGATGTTCTTTTTTGAAGCCTCGGCTTGTCCATTACCTTAAGGATAGTAAATGGAGGAAGAATGGTGAATAATATGAAATGTTTCACAAAGTTCATCCACATCTTTGTTCTTGAATTGTTTTTCGTTGTTTGTAATGATGGCATGAGGAATACCATATTGACAAATGATGTGATTAAGGATAAACATGGAAATCTGCTTTCCCGTGGTAGTTGTCAAAGGAATGACCTCTACGCACTTAGTGAAATATTCTATCACTGTGAGGATATATTTATGTCCATTAGGAGATGGTAGGTAAATCATGTCAATTAGATCAAAAACCCATTGATAAAATGGCCATGGTGTGACAAATGGATGTAATTCTTGCGCAGGTGCATGGATCATGTCTCCGTGATATTGGCATTTAGCACAAACTTTCACAAATTGACAAGCATCTTTTTCTAAGGTTTTCCAAAATACCCCATGCGAAGGATTTTCTTTGTTAAATTTAATCCACTAGAATGCAACCCACAAATCCCCTCGTTGACATCTCTTAAAGCTAACCTCAACTCCTCTTCCTCTAGACATCTAAGGAGCATTCTGTCAAGACCTTTATGATACAATGTGTCTGATAGGATAGTATAACGAGCCGATTGTCTTATGAAATGTCATTTTTGGGCTCGGGTTTGGTCCAAAGGTAAGGTTTGGTTTTTAAGATAATTATAAATTGGTCCATACAAAGGTGAGTCATGCCCATTAAGAAGGGAAATTATTTGGGTATCGGGTAAGTCAAATGCTGGTTTTTCCAACTCTTCGACCAAGAATTCATACCTCACATCCTAATCAGGCATTTGGAGTAATGAAGCCAAAGTAGCCATTGCATCGGCTGCTCTATTTTTGTCTCTTGGAATTTTCTCAAAAGTAATCAAAGAAAAATATTTTTTCCAATCATCCATAATCCTTTTATATGGCATCAATTTTTCATCTTTGGTGTTATATTCATCATTGATTTGGTTCATGACTAATTGAGAGTCTCCATAAACTTGTAATTGTGTGACATCCCATTCCAAAGCCATTTTGAGACCTATGACCAAAGCTTCATATTTAGTAATATTATTTGTGCAAGGAAACAATAGTTTGTAAGATTTGGGAATTGTGCAACCTTGAGGTGTTATCAAAAGAATTCCTGCCCCTGAACCACTTTGAATATAGGATCCATCAAAATATAAAGTCCATGTCTTTGCTTCCACATTAACAATCTCTGAATCAGGAAATTCCACTTTAATTAGATGTGTAGACTCTAAAGGATGATCAGCCAACTGATTAGCAATCACTTGTCCCTTGATTTCTTTCCTATCCACGTACTCAATGTCAAACTCACTAAGTACCATCACCCATTTTGTGATCCTTCCTGTTAGGGCTGTTTTACTAAGTAGATACTTCAAAGGATGGTTTAGGATCACATTTGGGGAACATTCAGTCACATTTGGTGACAAAGGCTCACATACGGTATACGGTATCACATCCTGTTATTTTAGGATCGCATCTGGTGAAATATTTTGTGAACTTCATTGCTTAACCACTAACATTTGTGTGTTTGATTTCTTTGATATTTTCACATCCTAACTAGTGCTTGTAGGTTTCCATCAGAGGTTTTCTTGGGAGTTGAACGAAGAATACTAACGTGGTTTTTCAGGTTTCCCAACCCCCATCTTGACTTCTATTTTTACATGCTTTTGACACTAATAACATTTTCCAATCTTCCACTAAACTAACTAGAGGACTGTGCTCTTTTCCTTTTAAGGAAAATTAGAAACTCACACCTCAGTTTATGGGTTGAAAGGAATTTGGAGATAACTGAACCAAGAAAACATAACTAAGTTTCTTTTGGACAAGTAACTGAACAATCAAAGCACTAAATTTGTGGGTTAATTGAACAAGCACACTGTCTAAATTTGGGAATTAGAAATTAAACAAACTACTCATTTAAATATTGTGGCTAAATTAAACAAGAAAAATTTACTTTCAAGCATTTTTTTTCCATTAAATAGGAACATCTTAAATCGAGCACAACATTGCTTGAGGGAATAAACTATTTTCTTGAATTTGTTTTAGGAGAAAATGGAATGGATTAGGAGAGTATGCTCTTCTTCTTCAAAGAAATTAGAAATCTAGATGTCCTACGCTCGCCAATCCTTTGTAAGCTTATTTAATAGTAGAGGTCCTACCAGTTGAGGAAAAAATATCTCGGGAATGACCCAAGTGAGGACAGGTTTTATGCCAACCCTTCCAACTCACTATAAATAATTGCTTCCTCGTAGGCCAAATCCTCGGAAGATGGAGCCAGTTTTGTTCATAGAATTTTGACATCATTCCTTGAACATGCTTGGGTATGTATAGATCGGCATCGCTTGAATCTTTCTTGCGATACTACATATACTTAAGTACTCACAGGGCTATACGCCTCAATTTTGCCTTGTGCAATTCTATGGGGGACAGTTTCGAACGGATTCCCCAATCATAGACAACATTTAAACTGAAAGAATTCCTGATTCACCCCTGAAAGGGTGATAATATTTGTGCAAGGCAAAAATTAATTTCCCCAAGACACTCATCATATCATGCCCTCACTTACATTTGGAGTTGGCTAATACAACATCATGACTGGAGCCATTGTGTGCTTGGTGATGGTTGTATTCTGATTAGCATTTGAGTGTGTACCTAAGTCAACAAGCAAGGATTTTCATCCTCCACCTAGAAAATAGGGATAAGATGTGTGCCTATTTCACCCTTTAACAATGAAATAGTGCTTGACATAATTGAAAGATCATTAAAAAGATAACATCTTCAAACAAGCAATAAATTTCAATCCTGGGTCTACGCATGTATTTTACACTCACTGGAAAGTCTAAGAAAAACCTTATTGTCAAAAAAAATTTCACGTACTTTGAGACAAAACAAGAAAAATATGACAGAACATCAAAGGCTCACATCTGGTAATTACTGCATCGCATCCAGGATGTTGGCTCGCATCTGGTAATTTCTACATCGCATTCGTGATATCGAAGCTCGCATCTGAGATGTTGGCTGGCATCTGGGAAATCATAGTGTCGCATTCAGAGGATCAAATCTAGGATAGTGGGCATTTGTGTAGGTCTCTTAGAAAAATTTAGTATATTTGGGTACCCTTTTGGCTCCTTAGTCTGGTCACTCCTTAGTCTGGTCCTGCTATTTTTTCTGGTCTACCAGTTGTTGTTTCAAACTTTTTCACAAGTCTACCTTGCATGTCCTTTTGGATCTTCACAATTGATCCCAAACCATGTGGATTTTACAATAAAAAAAACAACTTGATTCCCAGCTCACTATCAAGGCACTCTAACACCCTCTGACCCTGTAGTCACTTACTTCAAACAATCTAGGCATTCTAACACCCTCTGATGTTGGAATCAATCACTTTGAAACATCAAACCCAAACTCACACATTTGGGGACAATTCAAAAATCCCTTTGGCACCATTCTGAGACTTTGATCAAGATAATGTTACGATGACTAAAAACAAATGGGATGAATTCTATGGTCTTAACAACAAAGAAGAAGAAATTCTCATTAAGACCCTATCTAAGAAAATGCAAGCTTTGAAATCTGAAATTCAAGACTAAAAGGAAGAAAAGGATACCTCATCAAGTGGGTCTTCACTAACATCAATCTTTCCTCTTCTCTATGATCACAAGACACACATGTCTTCACATTCTTCAAAGGAGAAACCTCCTCATGGTAATCCTATCTTTGATCAAGAGATTATTTCACAGGATCACGTCAATCCTATCTTTGATCAACGACCTCATAATCTTGATTCCAACATCTCTTTGGAGAGTTCAAATGGATCTACATGTCCAAGGGATAGAGAATTTACTCCTTTGAGATGATCTTATACAACAATGCTAGCAGATCTTCTTGAAAACAATCTCATCACATTGCCTCAAACCACCTCATGTGGAATGTCATTTGTGAGTACCTACTGTGCCTATCATCAAAATAATGAGCATAAGACCTCACATTGCATGGAGTTAAAACATAAAATCCAAGATCTAATTGATGATTCCATGATAAAAATTGAAGATACTAATGGATTATCAAATGAAGATACCAATCCCAAGCATAATCAAAATCATGAACCTATGTCTAGAAATGAGCTACATACTACTTCTACTTCTTCCACTATTCCTCCACTTGACAAAGCTTTAAGGATATCCAAATATTCTCCATCACACAAAGATCCTAATGCTTTTCATGATAACTATGTCTACCCTCAAGGGATGCCTTTAAAAGAAATCCAAGCTAATCTATATCTTGCAGCAAGTACATTCCATGATCCTAAGATCGAAGACCCTAAGCTTTCATATACTTCAAGGCCTATTTTGGATAATTCCCCAGCAATCCTTCAAGAATGCCTCATGAGGATTAAAACTCCTATCTTTTCCTTTGGACTAGATCCATGTCAAGAGGATAATAAAAAGAAAAAGGAAACAAGTCTTACTAATGATCACGATCAAGACATTATCCTATCCCCTCCAACATTTGACAAAGATCCCATATCCCTACAATCTGAAGATGATCCCCTCATATATTTTCATTTCTTCCAAGAAGATACCCTTCCATCTCAAGAGTTACATAGCCCTCCATCTCTGAAGCAAGATCCAGATATTGAAAATCCTATTGAAAAACAAGAGCAAGGTACTCTTCTTGCATTATACAAAGACCCTTGTCAAGATCAGCATGTTCCATCATATCATTCATATAAACCTCCATATCCACCTCAAGAAGACATTATTACTCCAAATCCCTTACATGACAATACGTTGCCTCGAGCATCAAGGGTTCTAGTTAAAATGGCTCCTATCAAATTTACACATGAGCCTATCAGTATGAAGATGAATTTGAAACAAAAGATCCTTGGCCAGGAAGCTCACTCTATAGATGTTGATACTCATTTCACACCTTATATTCCTCCATTTGCATGCAAGAATCAGCCTTCTCCATCTTCTAAATCTATCCTTGGTCCATATGTTCAAAAGTGAAAAGCTTCAAACCTTCCATCTATATTGGGTCCATATATCCCTCCATACACTTATCCTATCTCCTATCAAGATCAACAGAAACATGCATCTTTGAAACCTCCATATCAACACATCCATATGAACATCCATATCGGTCTTATTCATCCACAAATCCCAAGTTTTTTGGAAGCAATTTGGATGTCAAACAAAGAAATCAAAAATTCAAGAATCCACTTACATATGAAGACCACTATGTCCAATCTAATCGACATGTGAAAACAAAGAAAAAGGAAACATTCAAGAGACCACAAAGGTCCATGGAGAAGAACATAATATCAAAGAAAATATGGGTTTCTAAATCCATCATGGAAGAATTACATTCTAAATCATCCAAAAGAAAAGGAAAATCAAAATTTATGTGGATTCACAAGTCTCTCTTAAAAGGCTTGAACAAAAATGAAAAATTAGAACTGGCATCCAAGCTTCCAAAGGCTTCCACTTCATCTTCTTCCACACATTGTCTGTCTTATAACTCTATTTTTGGTCCTCATGTCCCAAAATCCATTACCTTGAATACTTCCTTCATCTTGGGTCCTTATGTACCAAGATCCCTACCCATTCATACATCAAAAACTCAATCCATACACTACCCTTCAAAGAGTGTGTTGATGTTGATCTTGTCACCTACTATCCTTCCATATTGGGTCCTTACATTCCTTCTTTTTCTCTCATCTAGTCCATTGCATAAAATATTGTCTTCCATCTTCCTTATCCTCCATTTCATCACCCTACAACATCTTTGAGCATACTTTCAGTTTTTGTGGCCTATCATAGCATATCTTTCAAAATAGAACTATCCCAAGAGAAAGATGCATAGGTTCCTCCTTGAAATCCGAAAAAAAGAAGAAGAAGAAGAAGAAGAAGAAGAAGAAGAAGAAGAAAACAGAAAAAAGTGCCTCGGTGAAAACCTGGTAAATAGGCGCCTTGGTAGCAAAAGTAAAGAGAAAAATATTCATCCTATGGTGAAAACCACTTCTTGTGGCACCTTGGATAAGTACCGTGATGAAAACCTGGCAAACAGGCATTACACATAATTCCTCCTACTTGCAGTCTTCACTTGGGGGCAAGTTCCTTCCATGACATCATATCCCTCATATCTTTCATCCATTTTCCATCTGGTGATCTTGACAAGGTTGGGCCTATTCATGAACCAATTGTATATCTTACTCACTTGATCTTATCCATTGCACATTATCATGATCTTTCTTATTCCAAGCCAAGACTCACTACACCATGCCTTATCTTGATGGTGTTGTCCTATCAGTTGACCCCTTAGTCTTGATCAAAAGGAAGAACAAAATAAAATGAAAAAAACAAGTTCTAAGAACTCTCTTGACATGTCCACTCTTCTGGGACTTCATGATATCCTACATACTTTTCATGACATCTGGTCATCATCCTATCTGGCATTTAGCACCGTTGTATAAGCCTACATTGCTATATTATTTTTCCCTAGCTTGGGTAATCTTGAGGAGACTCTCTTTGAGGGTGACATTCACTCACTTCATCCACTTTTATCGATCCACTTCTGATCTATAAATCCATCTGTAACACCCTACATCTTTCTAGGCATTGGGGGCACACAAATGAGATCATTCTTGAGAATTGGTAATCTTTTATGAATCTTCTACACACTGGCAAACAAGCGACACTCAAACTTTGTGCTCTATCTATAAACGCATTACTGATACTACACCTTCACAATTACACCTGTGCTAAGAGTTGACTTTGTTTCCTTACAAAGACCTTATCCTCACTTGGGATGTGTCTACATTTCTGTCTAAAGGTTGAGTCATTTAGCACTAGGGGTATCTTTTCCAGTATGACAGGTAGTGTCTGCTAGGTCGTCATAGGATGGTTTGTCTTGTGACACAATGATACTCGATGCTTGCACCAAACTATTACTTTCACGACACAAGGATGGCACAAAAATTGCACTAACATGAACGTCATTCCTTAGACCCACATGGGATTGCAAACAGGAATAACATTGTACATAGACATGGAACACATATTGCTTGAATTCCCAAACTTTTGATTGTTGAATCTCTACTGCGCTTGAAAAATGAATCAATAGTATTTTTCAATACTACCTAAACACAGTTTGATCTTGGTTTGATTATGACTCTTTTATAAACCCATGATGTTTTCACTAGGGGAATCTCAGTAGTTATGAATTTTATTTGATTGATTCACAATTGATAGTTGTTATGTCTTCTGAGTTACTCCATGACGTCTGCGCAAAGACAAAGAGTCACATGGATGGGGGCATAACATTTTCTTGGTTTTCTGCATATGGTGATTATTCCAAATGATCCTATAAAATTCACCTAACTTAGATGTTTATGGTAAGAGCGGCCACCATGAGTGGATAGCCGCATATATCTCGATGTTTGTTATGTGTAAACTACAATGTGGTTGAAACAATTTCCTTTTCTATTTTCTAAACTCAGATTCTCGCTAAGGTATACGAAGCATAATGTACCCAAGGATATGAATTTTCAAGGTCATTGCGGGTCCAATATCTTGCCTTACACAGAATCTGATATATTGAAAGGAGGGTGACTATCTTGTCATCCTGGCTTCTGTGCCTTAATGCCTAAGTCTATTTCCAACATTCCAATAAAACATAGTATTCATACTTTCATAATATCAGTGGGTATTAGTGATGGTTGTACTATCAGGTGATATCCATTCCAAAAAGTGCCCAATGATGATAATAATGCTACAATATCTACAAGTCGGTGACAAGTCCTAAGAGTCTACATATAGCTGCATTTAAAGATTGCATGATGCATTTGTGAATGAAGTAAAATCATAAGGCATTTGAGCTCAAAAATGATTTCCATTTTCTTCTAAAACCATGTTAATTACATAATCCATGCTTCCCAAAATCTTTGATCTATCGGGAATGAAATCAAACTCACCTTTTAAACGTGATTAATTTAGTACCCATGTGTTTTCTCAAAAACACACCTTCATTTCTTCACTTTTTCTAATCTATTCTTTCATTCCCCTACCCGCTCACTGCAAGTGATACATCATTTCAACAGAGGGATTTTATTTATTTATTTGCTTGAAACAACATCAAAAATGACTTCGTTAACAAACAACTAGGGGCATGACAGTTTCCTTGACTAAGTTGGAACTATTGGATAGAAATATTTTGTTCTCATAAGCTGAATATCTTATGCTTCTTCATTTTAAAATATTCTTATTAAGCTCCTAGCAGCTTCATACTGGTTTTTGGACGACAACCAAGTTTAGAATCAGTATTATCAATCTTTGGACGACAACTAAGTTTAGAATTGGTATCTTTAAAATCTTTTATTGACCTTTGGATGACAACCAAGTTCAAAGTCTATTCTATCAGTTTAGTTCAATCAAGTGCGAGACTAATCTCATCAGGCATTTCATTCGATCATGAGCAAAATTCTCAATCTTTCTGAAGTCAAAATCAAAAACTTTCTTTGAATCAATGCGCTGCTCGCACATCAATTCAAAGAGGGGAAAATATAACCACTTGGATTTGGTCTGCTCATACTATAGACCCTATTTTCCCTAAGTGTGATCATACCCTCAATTATGTTTAAACAACCCTGTTACTGCTTGGCATAATTCTTTTGAAATCAATTTAATATCCTAAAGTGATCAAATCACTAAATTAATTACTTTTAGCCAAAATCAAATAATCAATCAAATACATGGCTAAAATGATTAATTTGCTAGGAATTAAATAAACTCCTAAATCAATTTCTCACTTGCAAAGGGACCCATTCCCCTAGCCTAATTAATTTAATTTAATTGGCTATAGTCCTATTGATTATTAAAAAGCAATTAAATGCTTAAATAATTAATATTCCTATTTTTGAATGAATTAAATAAGTTTTATTCATTTCATTAATATTCCTCTAAACCCCTAACCTAACCTACTTCAACCACTTTAACTCTGGGTTCAAACCCATCCCAACCTATTCACCCCATGCTAAATCTAATCCTAATCCTAATTCTATTCTAACCCACCTCCTAATGTTGTCACATTCCATTAAGGAATGATTAAGGACTCCACCCACTTAAGAAAGTCAAGGAATCTCAAGATTACTTTCCTCAAGTCCATTTTCTCAAGCCACCCTCTTACACCCTTCCCATGCTTCTTTAAGGCTCTCATTAATGCCTCATTAATGTAGATTCCTTAAGCCCATGTCTCCACCATGCCTATTGAATGCCTTTGGCATTTATTGCTCTTACACACCATTAATGATTTTTTCAACTCTATTAATGCACCTTGTCCCCCCTCTCTCTCCTCATTCTTCTATAAATAAAAGGTGTTTTTGAGCACAAATGGGCCTTCATCTTAGATTAAAAATTGCATTGTTATGTTGTTAGAATAGACATAGATTCATATCACATTTCATATTTCATGTGATGCATTGTTAGTTTCATGCTTTTTAGAGCTATAATGCATGTTATTTAGATATCTTTCTCATTTTAGCTCAAATCTTTCATGCTAGGATGTATATGGCACTGAAAGAGACATAATCTGAGGGCTATTATGTTTTTTTTCATACTCTTCCTAGTTAGAAAGCAATAGGTCAATTTTAGTGGATTTATATGCTCATCTAACCCCTTCTTTGCTAATGTAATGATCTATTGAAGTATTGTGTTGCAGATAACAAGTGCACAAATATACACACACATTAAGATCTCCATACCCCCATGCAATAATGTCAATGTATTCTTGGAGAACCATGAGAATCTTCTCCTTCTCCTCTGGGGAGTAGGAGGTGCCAATGTGTACAATTTTTTCTTCATCGGCCTTGCCGATGTTGACCTTTTTGAATATTCCTCCCTCAAAGGAGGATGATATCTTATCTTAGCCCTGGGGGTCCGAATCAAAGATGCATTCAAGAGCTACCATCCCCTTAGGAATGGTGTTTGTGGGTAGGTCGATGATCCCGTCATCTTCTTCACCCTGCCCGGTATCGTCATGTTCCATTTCTTCCACTATCTGATCCTTGAAGATGCCAAAATTGGCCATGAAGGCCAGAATATTTTGGTCATCTTCAAAAACTTGAAATTGGGTGATATTATCCAGGATGGAAGGGGTGGGGACCATTTCAATAGAAAATTTCTAGAGTTGGGAACTAGCCATCGACTCGAGGGTGCTGGAAAACACAACAAGGGCATCTGAAACATTGTTACATTTCCAGGGAATAAACTCAATGCCAAAAGAATCAAAGTCTTCAATTAGGCTCTATGCCCAGTTGCAATAGGCAGCCAAACTTTTGTCATGACATGTGTATTGGCTCTGGACCTATTTTACAATCAACTCTTAATCACCCATTTCCCAGAGGTGGGTGATCCCTTTTCTCAATGTGAATAGGATTCCAAGGACCAAAGCCTCATACTCTATGACATTATTGGTGCATTTAAACTGTAATCTGTAGGACGCGAGGAAGGATTTCCCCTGTGGGTTGATCAGTTCTACTCCGGCCCTGCAGCCTTGTTTGGACCGGGATCCGTCAAACTTCAGGATCCACAAGTCATTGTTCATTTTATAGGGATGGGAAGGAAACGTTGCATTTGGATTGATTTTGGGAGGGTTGGGAGGTGATTCCTCTAGTTTTGATGGTGCATGGGTGAGGTTTTTCTTCGAAGAAGTCTCTGGTTGGGATTCCTAGACAAGCAGAACCTTAGGTGTATTGCTGGATGGATTACTTGGTCCAGGTGAACCGACTTTACTTTCTCCTAGAGGCCATTGATGTGGCAGGTAGCAGTAGTGATGCAAGGCTCACACTCCAGTTCAGAGTGTTTTTGGTAGTGTACTTGACACCAAGTGTCAAACAAGAGAGTGGCAGGAGTTGTCGTGTTACCTTGTGAGTTTACCTCACCCCTAAGTTTCTCATCCAAATCCTAAATTCTCTAAGCAACTATGGGATCCTCCCTGGGAGTAAAATCAAATATTAGGATTTCTAGTGGTCGATATACCCCAGGGGAAGATTCAAAGAAAAGGACTGTATTTACCCTCCCAACTTTGGTGAGGGACTGCTTCATTCTAGGATCACTCCCCACCTAGATTTGATTTGATTTCCCCTTCCAGGGGAGCCACAAGTGGGAGAAGTTCATGGAGAAATACCCATTAAGGGCCTTAGACCAATTTCAACTTAATAACATCCCATAGGTTTTGGGGATGTCCACCACTTGGATGTCTATTGTGCTTGATATCTAGGGGTCTTAGATGAGCTGGATTTGGACATTTTTTATCTCCCCCACCATTTTCACAGTAGTTTCATCCAATTGGAATACTGTACCTTTAGATGGAGTGAGAGTGAGTCTGAGCTTCTGGCATATGGATAGGGGCATGATGTTTCCTGAAGCACTAGAGTCTACCAGGCAATTGTATAGGTTCTTCCCTTGAATGTTCAATCCTAGTAGGAAGGGAGGATCCTCTGTGTTTCCCCAGAAGAAAGCCAAGTTGGCATCATCAAATGTAACAATCTTTCATGGATGATTGCTAGCTTCCAAGTTTCCTAAGAGCTTTAGAAGGGACTTCTTCTACTTGGGACAATTCAACAAAACCTCCATCAAAGTCATGGAGGTGATGGTTTTCTCTAACGCCTTAGTGATGTCAAACCGTCCCCTTTGGTAAAGTTGACTTCCCTTGGCCCGATCCCTGGCTTGGTTAGAGCCAGGTCCTTTCGGTGGGAAGGAGTGATCAGTTGTGTCATCCTATGGTGGGGTATTCTTGGAATGTGTTGGTGTGTAAGCTGACCCTTTTCCATCCTGACTCTGAGTATTTAAGGGAGTCTACGGGCTGGTGAAGGCATTGGCCTCAAAGGCCGGGATAGATTCATCAAATAACCCTTGCAATTTGGATTCTTCTTTGTCCTCTTCATCCATCCCAAAGAAGACAGTCTCACACATGAAGGCAGTGTGAGGTGGCTCTGATGTGGATAGTTCTAGGGGAGTGGGATCGACATTTTGTTGTCTGTCCAATTGGGAGATCAAGATGATCTTCTCCAATGTGGTGTAGTTCACCTTAGAATGAGATATAGTGTCATGCAATCTACACCAGTTGGTTAGGGGGTGGAATTATGTGAGCAACGCATAATGACTAGGTCCAGCACCACCCTGAGTGGTATTTTGGTTCAGAGGAGGACCTCTGGTATTCGTATTTTTGTTCCATTGTTGTTGGTTGGGCCGAGGCCCATTATTGTAGTTTCGACCTCTAGAGTTGGTGTTTCATTATTCGGAGAAAATATTCCCCCTCTGGGAATTGAAATTGTGAGGCACAGGAGGCCTCACCTTCAGTTGTCCCATATCCATTGTCAAAGAGGACACCAATCGCCAGAGGGATTCAACCTTGGCTAACAGTTGGGTAGTTGTGTAGTTATGATAGCTCCCAGAGTCAAGGACAACAATCCTCCAGCCATGGATGACTAGAAGAAGGGTACTCCAGAGGGTTGTGTCAAGGGTTGTTGCATTTTCTACGGCTAGTTCCAGGGAACAAACTCTAGACCTGGTATTGTCTAGTCTTGTGATGGATAAACGTACTGGGCATGCTGGTCTATCAATGGTGGGCCCATGACCATCATTGGAGCACCCATTTTCAGATTAGGATTGTATTCCCCAGTGTAAAGAGTTCCATCGGGTATCACGTTGAAGGGTAGGCTCTTTCTAATCCTGTCGGTAGCTTTGCTAAAACCGCGGGACAACTCTAGGGCTAGGTTGTAAACTTTCACCAGAGTATCCCGGTCATTGGCAGCAGTAGTTCTCCAAAGGGGAGTGGCAACAACAGGGTCCAGAGCATTCAGTTATGTCTGGATGGTTATGTCAGTGGATGGGATGAAGGGGCTTGTGCACCAATTCAAGGCACGTTGGAACCGATGGTTGAATATGGTGAGGGGTTCATTCGGTTCCTTCCTGATGGAGATAAACTGGTCGTGGGACCATGTTGGGTCCACATGAACATGGAAGGCCACCAGGAAGGTGTCTTCCATATCCTACCAACTGTTGATGGATTTGGTTGGTAAGTTGAGGTACCAGTTTCAATCATTCTTTCCTAAGGACAAAGGGAACATCCAGGTTACAACATCCTGATGTTGTATCCGGTGTTAGTTCATGGCATCCTTATAGGCCTGGAGATGTTCTTCTATGGTTCATGGGCCTAGATGCTCATATTTGGGATATATCTTCTCCAAATGTGGAGGAAGATCAATGGTGGCACCAGGGAACTACCCCATTAGGGACCCGGTGTTACCAAAGTAATTTGCCATCGGGGTTGCTAGATTTTGGCTAGGTTGAGCGTTGGTCCCCGAGATTATCTGAGGGGCTTGGGTATTCTAAGGTGTATTGAATCCCCAGATAAGGTTGGCTGGTTGTTTTTCTTGTGGGGTCCTCTTCTTCTAAGCAGGAGGCTCAAGTTCAAGAAACTTTCCAAGATTCAAGGCTGATCGAAGGATTCTTTCGAAATGTAAGGGCGAGAATGACCCTATCCCGCTAAAAGCTTGGTTCCTAAAAATATGGCTTGGGGAACCCTTGGGCGGTGTAAAATTAAAATCTTCTGAAGGGGATGAGCTCATGCCCTCCTTCTAGCACCAGTTTATGTTGACACGACTTTGTGACCGGTCCTATCAACAGTGATAAGTTGTCACCGGGTACCGGGGTACCGGCCAACTTCACCTATAAAGGTTTTTCCAGAGAATTAATTCTCCATGCCTTTAAGCACCTGAGTGTCAGGTCTTGATGGTGTAGGGAATCTAAGTCAGGAAAGTAACTATTTTTTCAGGGAGGATAGTTGGTTTTACTCATCTTCTTTGGGGATTTTAGCAATGGGGATGGGGTTTCCTGCAAGCATGTTAAGTTTACCAAATAAACAACAAAAGATAGACCAGAGATAGATTTTATTACTTCTACTTATAGTTGTGCAACATATTTTAAATATCAACCATGCTCTAATGTAAGAACTACACTAAATACTTAATACATACAAAACTGACGATTCATACACATTCAATAGCAAGGGGAAATGAGATCATTAATCCAAACAAAACATTTAAGCAAAGGACATTAGAAACATATAGCACAAAAGAGCATCTCTAATTGCAAAGATCAGAACAACACATAACCATTAGTCACAAGGCATTCCTCCTTCATTAACTCAAAGTGTTCCAGCATCACTGGTGTATACATCCATGGCTTCAAGGGAGCATCTAAACTACTAAGAACTACTGAGCATTGAGCTCCTGAAACAACTCAAAATAAAAATCTGTTTGCTATTACTTGCTAGACTGCAAAATCATCAATTTTGCCAACCCTTGTTATGAGGTCAAACTTCTTATGTATACATAGTTTACCCTAAAACTAACCTAATCTAACTATACACTCAACATATAAAATACATTATCTGGTGGCCGGTACTACCTGTACCACTTACAATTACCTCAAAAAGATCAGAGGTATTACAAGACAGAGGAAGAAAACAAGAATAGAAGTTGGAAGAATCGGCATATAGAAGAGTGCTAGAGTATTAACAGAGGAAATCTGATCTTTCTGGTATTCGAGGCAACATGCCTCATCAATGTAGAATGTGGCTCACTGTCTTCGATACACCAGGTAGTAAATGTGGGAGTGACACCCTGGGAGAATCACCAGTCAGAGCCATCCTTCCGTCTGACATACCTTATCAGGATCACCTACCTGTTGAACCCCTTATTAATTACTTGAAAATGACTGGTCGACTCTGGTGAACCTAGACACGGGTCACTGTGAAAGAATACAAAACTTTGGATCCAGAATTTCATAGTCTGGGAGCTTACACTCAAAGAATAAAGAATTTAAAAAATTGCACCCTGCTGGTGGGAATATCTAGAGTCTGGAGAACTTTATTGTGCCTTGTATGTTTTGAAAGCTTACAAAAGCTAGGGAATTCCCTCTTCATCGATTCCCTTGATGCATGCCTAGTGGTACTTGGCTACCTCCAATTACTCTCCCACATCTAGGGCATTTCCTTTAAATTTTGCGGTCATCTTCGTTGCATCATGGGCCCAGAGCATCATGTGGGATAAGCGTGACATTTTCGCTCCATAAAAATCTCCTGGGGATTGGTACCGTGACTCCATCGGTTCATCAAACTTCCCCACAACATGATCTACCAGAGTACACATATTTGTGCTGAAGGGATCAACTCCCAAAACCCTTATAACAAATGCCTTGTATAAATTCAAAGAATACTCCACTCCTGGGACTTTGTCCTTTAGGGCCCCTACTAGTTGCTTGCTAATCTCCAATTTGAGATTAAGTCTAGAGTTTTGGACCAGGATAAAATTGAAAGACTCCTCCCCCAAAATTCCCATCTTCGTGACAGGTTCCTCTCCAAGATTCATGAGCTCTCCTAGCTCGCTCATCCATACCTCATATTGCTCGGTTTCTCCCTCCCATATAGAAATGGTATTGTTGGCATGGTGCAAGATGTTGCTAGCCATATGCAGGTCTGGGAGAGTTGTCACTAGGAAATGTCATACATTTCCTACCTGCTCGGCTACCTAGTTGTCGACTGCCTATGCTTTCTTTTTCATATTTCTCAGTGCGTCAACATCACCCTATAGAAGCGGTGCTCCAGATGTAGAAGCTTCTAGATGAATTTCAACCAATGGTTGTGCTAGCTTTGTTAGAAGCCTAAGGAGATTTGTACTCTTTTCCTTTTCCTCCTTTAGTCTCTAGGCTTGTTTATTGTAGAAGGCCTCAATTACCTGGCTAGCCTCTTTCAGCAGGTCTAGTTCACCCTGCTTGTCCCTCTTCCCCAGAGGTACCTTTGTGCTACATATTCTGCAGCACTTACCATTTCTTCCTCTTTGCCTTGGGGAGGGGTTGCAATAACCACTAACGTATCTCCACCTGGACCAGTCTAAATAGAGTGGAGTGTTCAGGCCTTCTTCAGCTTGGGGACGCCTTGACTTTGGGCCATCATCTCGGCCAAGGAGAGACGAGCTTTTGTCGTTGTCGGGGCCTTTCTCTTATTTGACTCCACCAACCATTATGGTGGTGGAGGTGGCCTTGTTGCTAGGGCCTAATCATTTGAGTCTCCTCTAGGGTTCTGTTGTTCACCTGTGACATTTGTAGTCTCTTCGGACTCTTTCTCTGTGTTCTCGAGACCACCTGCATTATCCACCTTGGTGGTATCAATATCTTCTGCCTTGATGCTCCCATCCATAGCAGCATTGGTGAGATCATCATTCATATCTCTGGGGTTCTCCCCCTCATTCTACTATTGCTGCTCTTCTTCTCCGGCATCATCTACCACATCATTCTCCTCCATTGGCTTATCTTCTGGAGGTGGTGAAGGTGCCCAAACTGGATCTGACTGTAGCATTACAGGGATCACCTTGCCAAATGTTACACTACCCTGGGTGGGAAAAGGCGTCTGGAGCATGGTATTTGAGGTTATAGTTACTCTTGTAGGTCTGGGTCCCTTAGCCAAAGTCGACTACTCACCTTGTACTTGCCTCCTTTCTCTTGTTTCAATCTCTGGGGCCGGGATCTCTTGAACATCAAGGATGTCCACCTATTCTTGTTCCTTTTCTTTTTCTGCATGGACTTCCTATTCCGTGGCAACTTATTTTTCTGGTATCTCACCTTCAGTGGGGATTATTTCTTCTTCCTATGCAGCAATCTCTTCCACCACTTTCCCTATATCCCCTTGTAAATGCACAAGTTCATCCGTCCCAAAGATTTCATCAAAATCATCATGCGGAGGGGAGGTCTCCAGGGGATTCTCTGATTCAGGGGAGTCTGGGATGATCTCCACCTGGGGGATGTTAGGCATCCCAAGGTCTGTGTCTCCCCTTGGTGTAGGGACATTTGTCTTTTTCTTCTTCCTCCTCATCACCAATGGATGTCTGACATCCAAAATGGCCACACGTTCATCCTCCACTCCTATCCCTGCTACTTGGACCATAAGTTTTGCAAGTGAGGGGGAGCCAAAAGGGAGGGCAGGTTCTACCATAGTAACTGGGATACCAAGCTGAATGCTTATTGCTTCCTTCATCTGGTGGGACACTGCCAGCTGAAGGTGCACTTGTTCTACAATGGGAACTAAAATTGCGGATGGAATCCAGGCTAGGGTACCAAATTTTCTTTTTCCTTTGTCCTCGCCCTTCGCGGAGGTTCCGGCTCTGGAAGTGGACCCCTGCAAAAATGGTCCAATTCTATGAGTGCCCTTTGGACATGCCTTCAAAAAATATGGATGACTGCGTTCAACCACATCATTGGTGATGTCCTCAATTGTTGGGCCTTCTGGGGTGTCCTAATCCATTAGGGAGAGAGCCATCTTGTCCACTCCCTAAGCCTTGTATCGTAGGTCTGCTATGGACCCAGTATCTAAAAAGTCCTTAGGAAAGGTCTAAATCTTGAGACGCTTCATCATACCTTGTGTCATCTAGATAAAGTACCGATTCTAGACTTCAAAATCATCTTGGAAGTCTACCCAAAAATCCTCCATGTGAGGCTTGTGGGGGTCTGATACCTAGGGCAGTGCCGAAGCTATCTTATCTAGCAGATCAAAGTTTTTCCACACCAAGTAAAATTCTACCAGCCCCAGACATTTTAATTCGTTGTTGGCTTCTTTCGTCACTGCAAGACTGCAAGTGTAGCTCCCACAGGTGATCAGGAAAGGAACATTGGTGACCTTCTTGAGGATAAAGAAAGTGTGCAGCTCTAGGATCTGCCTGCAATATTCCAAAAGAATGATCCTATCCCCATAATACTTGGGAAATAGGTAGGGTTTCCTAGAGAATTTGGTCACCTGAATGTAGGAGTGTTGTTGAAATTAGATGTAGTAGTGGCCATAAGAATTGACTAGAGTCGTCGCCTCTTTTGAAAGCTGGTAACTGGCATCTCGAGTGGGTATAAGGATGTTGTAGTAAACGAAGGCATCATTTACTCTACAGAAACTGGGGAAACTGGCCTCCCATTGAATTTTTGGGAAATGGGCCCATTAAGCATTCTAGCCTGGGCCGGTCCCAAGGACGCTGACAGTGAGTAAACTCCTGGTTATGGGTCGTTGCTGTGCAAGTGTCCACAAAACATATGAATTCATATAAAATTTGGAGGTCTGGGTGACCCTGACAAGCAGGGCATCTACATGATTGGAAATGATAGCTTCCCAATCAAAAGTTTTCTCGATGGAGGTGATGCCGAACAGGAAGTAATACATACATGCCAAAAATTCTTGGGCATGGGATTCTCCAAAGAGCCTGTACAAGGTGATGATCCCCATTTGTATGCTTTCTTTAAACTTTGTTCGGGGGATCTCCAACTTCATCTTTCTGTAATCTTTTCTCGAGGTCTTGAGCTAGTTGGAGTTGAGATATTACTGGACAATGTGTGAAAGCTTCTCAAATTTGTTTAATGGCAGGGCCCGGGTGATAACAATAGCATTCATGAACTGGGGGATCTCTAATCCTAAAGCAAATGTTGTGGCATCCAGAGACACCAAGGGCATTGGGTAGCGCAACTGAAGAGGAGAAGAAAGCATGACAACCCGGATGGTTGCGTTGTAGTGTTCCACCAATGTGAGAATAAGCTCTAGAGCCTGCACTAAGCAGGGGAAGCAGGTAGCTTTGAGGATTCTAGAGGTGACCACATTGAGTTCCATTAGATCTCTGGCCTTACGCTGGATGAACATTATTTTTACCAAGGCCTATAGTTCGGCCCATGATCCGACACTTGTGTCGGTGATCAGCTGCAATTTGGAATCTACCTTAGATCCCAGAATAGCTTCTTCATTCAGATATTTCATGGTTAGTGGAAGCCTTTCTAAGGCCTTCTCAGCCTTTGTCCTGGAGGTTGCCCTGGTTGAAGTAGTTGGGAGTTCCAGACTCCTGAGTGGAGAATATGCTTCAGACATGATTGATTTTCAAAATTTGGCAACCTTCAAGATGGGACAACAGTCAATATAGATAAAATGAGATAGATTCATGGATTCTAGAGATTTCATCACTGCCTCGCATCTGTCCTGGAAAGGTGTTAGTTTGTATCAAACCCCAAATATATAT
>MU224609.1:653141-663805 GCA_018584345.1 Thuja plicata | reverse complement strand
AGCGATGCATTAACTTTTGAACTTTATTTTGTGTCTGTCGCATACTCGCACCACTCTTCCTTTTATCTTTTTGATTCCCGCGAGTAAGCGACGCCTCCCTTTTTACCTCATCGCATAGTCGCGAGCTGACTTTCCATATCACTTGAGCCTCGGCGACTGAGCGACATTCACTTTTTCATTGCAAACTTTATCTAGTCGCTCACTCGCGAGCTTAACATTTCATCTTTTATTTTATGCGCGACCGAGCGATCCATCCTGTCCTTTGGCTCGTCGCACGCTCGCAAGCCCTTTTATCTTTTTTCATACTTGACCACAAGTGCGCGACATCTTCTATTTAGCTCGCCGCATAGTCACGAGCTATTTTCCTTTCTCCTTTATTTACTGGCGACTGCGCGACATCTATCTTCTGGCTCATCGCACACTCGCGAGCTTTATTCCCTTTATCTTAAAACATGAGCGAGTAAGCGATACATAATGAACAGTCCACCAGTCGCTCTATCACGTGATCCTGTGTCTTTACCTTTAACTTGAAGCACGTGCCTTTTTCTATTTACAGCGACCTCGCGACATACCTTAATCGCTTAGTCGGAAGGACTTTTTACCTAGGGCACTTTTATCACCAGACTTCGCGACCACCGTCAAATCTTTTAACTCCTTCATCGCACGGCTGTCTTTTAATCACTTTACATTTCCTTATGCCCTTAAATTATTAGGAGACTTCACGACTGAGGGCAAACATACCTTAGTCTCCTTATCACTTGATCCCTATTCTTCTTCTGGCGACCCAGCAACAACCACTAGTTCTGTGACAGATGTCATCTTTTCTTTCGTCCTCTTTATGCACACTGGGAATCTGATTCACCGCCCTGATCTGGCGACATCCTGACTGAAGGAAATCACTTAACATGAAACCGTTAGTCACATGGTCGGGAATGTTATGTCTTAACCGCCAATTAATCACGAGACCACGCGACTAAAGCAAAGCTTTAACTGTTTGACCAAGCTGATCCAGCGATCACGCGACATGAAGGAGGCGCAAGGTCGGGAGACATTTCTTTGACTGGCCATTTCTTCTCGCGATCACCCGACTGAAGGTGGGTCCCGTTCATTTTAAAGCTTTATAACATGAAAATCAAGCGACAACCCGACTACAAGGAAATTGCTAAGTCTCGATACATAGATGGAATATTCTGTTTCTTCAAGAGACTACGCGACATAAAGGAAAAACTAAGTCGGGAGAGGCTTTGGCATATTCACTCTGGGTTATGCGATCAAGTGACCTGACTTAAAAGCACATGCCTTTAGTGACTTGAAAAAGGTAACGAGGAAACATAAGACATGGCAAAGGGTTTCAAGATATATCGTTTAACAATAGGCCTTAGGGTTTTTCAGGGTTTTTCACAATTTGGGCAAGGAATAAACATGAAAACCTAAAAATTTTACAGAGTTGAAGCCAGACTGAACAAGAAGGGACTGAAATGGATAATCTAGAACCAGAAAAAGGACAAGGAACCGAGAGAACCACCAAATAAGAAATATCACCAACAAACTGATCGATGAAAACAAAGTAATCAAACAGTTAACTCTATAATTAGCTCTTCCAGCTAAGTTGTTTTGTTGTTTTCCCAACTTCTATTCTTGTCGATCAACACTTCAGTTGTGCTCGGTGACTACTGCAAATAGCTTAAGCATCAACTTCAACTCTATTTAGTGACAACTATAGTTATCTTGGTAATGCTTGCTCAAGTATCAGTATCCGTGGGGTAACATTGTGAACGTTTTTGCTCGGGGTTCACTGTCCTCAAGGTTTAGTGTCACTCGGTGTACATGATTCCCAACGATAAAAAATTTATCTTTTCAGATCTTTAAGTGTTGTAACAATATGTGGATGAGAAATCATACCATATCAAGTTGACATCAATGACAATACAATACATTAACTGATTTAATGTCTTGCATTTACTTTATGTATCTCAGTGATCATCAACTTTGTCATCTTCAAACATTCAATCAATTATAGTTCATCAATCTCTCCCTTTGGCATTGATGGCAACACACTACATAATACTAATACAATATGAAATATATTAGTTGTAGTTCATCAATCTCTACCAAACGTATGTTTCTATAACCAATACAAATGTCTGACTAACGGTAAGCTCTTCTAGCTTAGATTTGATTCTTGCAAAGTACTTCCTTCATTCTTCATTCCCTTCACTAGATAGATGTGTAGTGTTAACTTTTCCAATTCTCTCCCTTAGATGGATGTTTCTTTGAATCTTTCTCTGATGTTTTCTCTCCCTTTGACTGTTCCTCTCCTTGATGGATGATTATGATAGAGATTGCATATCTTTTTTTCCCTTTGATAGCCAAATATTTCATTGAATACTTCTCTCCATATTTTCCAGCCATATATTTCATTGAATACTTCTCTCCATATTCATTTAGTACATCTCTCCCTTTGAATACTTCTGATAGATATTTCATATGGATATAATCTCTCCCTTTGATAGCAATGCTAAACTATATCTCTTTTTTTTAATAACATATTCCTTGAATTTCCTTTCCATCAGTAATACAATAACTCTAGTGTTCGATGCAGATAAGTACCTTTCTGTGTACTAATATGTCTTTGCAATCCATCTCTTTGCTTGCATCAACATGAATGATATTCTGATTATGTGTAGGCTGATGCAACTTCCTAGTCAGCTTAGTGACCAATAAACAAGGGTCGGACCCCTAGTCTCTTCCTTAGGTACTGTTATGCCTTGCATACACGTCCCTACATTTTGTGTGCAAAATGTTGGGTCCCCTCTTTTCACTTTTGGCTCTTGCCTTGTTTTCTTTGTCTTCTTTGTTTCCTTTGCTTTCTTCTCTGGGCTTTCCCTCCTGTGAGGTTTTTTTTCTTTCTATTTTTGTCTTTCGTGTCTCTGGGACCTGGTCTCAAAGTTTGTTGTTCTTTCCAGAGCTGGATTCCAGACTTTGGGATTCTCCGCCGCGATGTCTTCTTGCGAGAAGATATGGTTGCATGGAATCCCCGGGCCTGGATTCCGGAGGTTTGCCTGTTCCGGAGTTTGTGGAGAAAAGGGTAACTTGCTTTTACCTGATGTATAAATAGGAATTACACATCACTTTTACAATTACCGTGGTTAAACACTTGTGCATCCAGAGTGAATCAAAGCGAAATAAGGCAATTTTAAACTGCTTTTTCCCCCGTGTTTAGTGGTTGTTTACTAGTGATTTTGCAGTGATTGTTCACGATAATCCCTGGGGTGAGCTCATTTCAAGGTGCCTTCTGTGCCTGCCTTCTTCATTGTGTTCATTTTCCGGGTAGGCTCTCGGCTTTGGTCTTGTCATTTTTTTTTTAATTTTTTGGTTTTTGTTTGTTTTGCTCTTTGTTTTTGTTTTCTGTCTGGTTTTTTCCCATTGTCTTTGTCGCATCTTGTGGCGCTAGTCTTTCGTCGCCTCCCATTGGTGGGTAGGCATTGGCAGAGGGTTGTCCTCCCTCTATGTAGTTGTAGCATAGGTGGTTTTTGTGCGTTCTACATGGTGCTGTCTATTTGTACATTATGTAAACTCTATAAGTTATGTATATATCCCTTGGCCCTATTGTATATCTTGTGTATATCCTTCCAGTTTTGAGTCAAGCTCACCATGCTCTCGTCTAGTTTCCTAAATTTACAAGCTCACCCACAGGGCAGAATACCACCTGGTTGGAACTTGGCTCTTGGCTGGTTTCAACCATGGTAGTTTCTCTCTCCACCATCAAGTCAGTCTTTATGGCACATTTATTTCCCATGCACGCATTTAAGGTCCGCCAAGTGGCTTTCATCTCACACACATTTTGACAGTTGGCGCCGCTGTCACCATAACTCCCATTTATTGCATGACCATGTCACACCCACGTAGGCCTGACAACTCACTTTTCGGTCATGTCTCCTAATGGTTATTTTTCCAGACTCTGGGTCCTACATCCTCACCCAGCCTATATCTTACTTCCATCAAGTATGTTGAAACCCCCGGGCCCGGATAATGGTTGAATCCCCAAGTCGACATCATATGCATATCTTTTCAGATTTTGACACAAACTAAATTTTTAGGTGAAGTGTTCAATGCGGTGGTAAGTTCTCTAGAATCTGGAGTAGCATTTTTATCTTATGAGAATTCGGACGGTCGCCTTACCTTGCAGGTTTTCAAACATCACACTTTCACTATGTCGGAGGCTTTTGCATCCTCACCGCCTGAGAGTCTAGATCTCCCCACCACGGTAGTCACCAGGGTAGCCATCAGGTCTAAGATTGAAAGGGCCCTATAAAAGATTCCCCTCAGCGTGAAATACTTGAAGGACAATACTATTACAGGATCAAAGATGGAATCCAAGGTCTAGTTGATTACTGACACCAGTGTCGGGATGTGGGCAGAAATGCAGGCCCTAGTCAAAATGATGTTCATCCAGTGAATAGTCGGGGACCAATTGGCCATCAATGTTGGGGAATTAGGGATTCTAAAGGCCCCTTGCTTCCCATGTTCTGTGCAAGCCCCGGAACTTATTCTCACTTTGGTTGCACATTACAACTCCTCTGTCTGGGTCGTCATGCTCACCGCCCCGGTCCCGACCAGATATCCTACACCTATGGTTTCCTTGGACGCTGCAACTTTTCAGGTAGGTTTGGGGATCCCTCAATCTAACGAAGTAGTCATCGTCACCCGATCTGATGCATTGGCACAATTCCAACAGGTAGACGTTATGACCTGGCAATATCTGAATAATAAATGGTTGAAGACCCCAAAGAAAAATTCTAAAAGAATGAAGTTGGAAATCCCCAGATCTGATTTCAAGGAAACCATCCAGATGGGGGTCATAGCATTATGTAGGATTTTTGGGCAATCCCATGCCCAAGAATTCTCAGGATGGATGTACTACTTCCTATTGGGCATCTCCACCGGTGAACAGTATTTTGATTGGGCCGCCATCATTTCAAACCATGTGGACTCTCAGTTCCTTCAGGTGGCCCGAACCTCCAAATTTTATATGACATCTTATGTTCTCTAGGCTCTAGCACAACAATGCCCCATCACAAACAAGCTACTCATATCAGGTGAACTTGGGGTCAGCCCAGGGAAAAAGGCTCCTTGGGATTATTTCCCGTAAATCCAATGGGAGGCTATTTTCCTTAGCTTTTGCCGAGTTAACGATGCCTTCGTCTATTACAATCTTCTCACACCTACCCAGGATGTCGGGTACCATCTCTCTAAGGAGGCAATGGATTTTCTTAGAAGTTATGGCCACTACTACATCCAGTTCCAGCAGCATACCTACATTCGGGTAACTGGCTTCTCTGGGAAACCCTATTTGTTTCCCAAACACAGTGGAAACAAAATAATCCTTTAAGAATATTGTCGACAGATGCTAGAGCTGCATGCCTTGTACACTATAAAGAAGGTGGTAAATGTTCCATTCCCAACCACTTGTGGGAATTACATGTGTAGTCTGGTCGTAGCCAAAGAGGTAGACAATGAACTTAAAAGCTTGGGCCTAACAAAATTCTATCTAGCGTGGAAGAACTTTGATCCGCTAGGAAAGATTGCAACGACACTTCCCTAGGCATCAGAGCCCCATAGATCCCACATGGAGGACTTTTGGGAAGATTTCCAAGATGATTTTGAAGTCCAGAGCTGGCATTTTGTCTGAATGATAATGGGGATGATGGAGAGGCTGAAGCTTCAAAAATTCTCGGATAACTTTTCAGACACCAGGTCCACAGTGGACCCTTAGTACAAAGAGAAGGGGATAGACAAGATGGCTCTCCCTCTAGTAGATTGGAATGCCCAGGAGGGGCCAACTATTGAAGATATCACTCATGACATGGTCGAGCGTAGCCATGAGTATTTCAAGAGGGCATGTCCGGGGAGCACACGCAGAGTTTGCCCGATATTGCAGAGATTGAATTTCGAGGCCAAAACCTCTTTACAGGGAGAAAATAAAGGAAAAATAATAATGGGGACCCCATCAAAGAACCCATCTACGTTCCTCAGAGAAGAGAAAATACAACAGACGATGGCAGTCTCCCAACAGATGAAAGATAAACTAATCACCATGTTGGCCACCTCGATCCTCATGACCTGGCTCATTTGTCCTCCCTCTTCCCCTTCACTGGTAGCATTGATGGTCTGAGCTATAGGAGCTGGAGTGGAAGAGGAGCAGGCAGCTCTAATGGATGCAGGGCCCCCTTTGGTAACCAGGAGAAAAATAAAAATAAAATAAAATACCTCTCAACCAAGGGCGGAGCCAGAACTTGGGATGCCAAGAATCCCAAAAGTACAAATTATTTCTTTCGACTCCCCGGAGCGGAGAAATAACCTAAGGACATCATGGAGAATCCCCCTCCCCATGATAAATTTGATGTATTTAGAACTGATGAAATTGGAAACTTGCAGGGGGATATCATATAGTCAGTGGAAGAAATTACCACATAGGATGAACTCCTGGAGCAAGAGCCTGCACGAGAGCAGGAAGCCCAGGCAGAAGAAGAAAGGGGAGAAGAACAAGTGGATACCTCTGAAGTCCCAAAAATATAGGTTATAGGGACTGAGGGCAGACAGACACAGGATGAGCAAATGGCATCAGTGGGGAAATCAGACCCATGGGAACAACTGTGACCCCAACTGTCATCCTCCAAATGCCACTTCCAAAGGTAACATTTGGGGAGGTGATAACAGAAGCCCAAACATTGAATCTTGGCCTGATGCCTCCCCCACCTCCAAAAAATACACCAGTAGAAGAGAACATCCCAACAATAGAGGCTGAGGAACAACAGTAGGATGAGAGAAACCCCAGGGAAACAGATGATGATCCTAACATTGTCAAGGATATGGACACCGGGACAAGAGATACAAACACCACCAGAGTAAGTATCACCGATGAACTTAAGGATACGAGGAGGGAGTTAGAAATGGCTCATATGGTTGAAGGGGTGCAACAAGATCCCAGGGAGAAATCACGGGAACATATTCTGGCTGCAAAGCCACCCCTACCACCATAATGGTTGGTGGAGTCTCGCAAGAGGAAGGCCCCGGTGACCCCTAAGGCTCATCTCTCCTTGAAAGAGATGATGGAAAAAATGTAGGACCCTCCCAAGACCAAGAAAGCCTGGGCAATCCATACTCTTCAGATTGGGCCGGGAAGAGAAACAGTCGTAGTGATTGCGACACCTTCTGCAGGTGTAGATGAAGCAACGACTAAGGCCGATGAGTACTCCATCACTGAGGTATCACTAGGGAAGAGAGGGAAACAGGGTGAACTCAACCTATTGAAAGAAGCAACCATGGTGGTGGAGGCCCGTTATGAAAAGGAAGCCCAAAAATTTAGGGCAGAAAAAGAAAAGAATGCTAATCTCATGGGGTTGATGACAGAGCTAGCACAACCTCTTACTACTATTCCCCTGGGTGCCTCCACATCTGAGGTACCGCTCCCTCAAAGTGACATTGATTCACTAAGGGAAATGAAAAGAAAAGCCCAGGCAGTTGATGAGTGGGTTACAAAACAGGTGGGAAATGTTTGGCATTTCTTGGCATCCACACTCCCAGACTTGTATGTGGCCAACAATACTCTACATCGAGCTGAAACTACTATCTCCATCTGGGAGGGAGACATAAAAAATTATGAGGCATGGAAGGCTGAGATGGAAGAGCTCATCGGTATCAGGGAAGAAATTGTCTTCGAGGCCAAAATTTTAGGAGAGGAGTCTTTTGACTTTGTCTAGAGGTAATCAAGCAGCTGGTAGAGGCTATGCGTGAAAAAGTCTAGGAAGTTCAATATTCTTTCAATTTATATAAGTCATTTGTTTTGAAGGTCTCCAGAGTTGATCCCTTCAGCACTGAAACATGCACTCCAGAGGAATATGTCCTTGGAAATTTTGACAAGCTGATGGAGTCTCGGTATGGATCCCCAGAGGGAATGGATGGAACAAAAATGGAAAGGCTTACTCGCATGGTGCTTCAAAGTCATGACACGACGAAGATGGTCGCAGAATTTAAGGCAAATGTTCCAGATTTGGAAGAGCAAGTGGAGGCGGCCAAATATCGTAGGGCCAGCCTTAAGGACATAGACTAGGATGAGATCGCTCGGCTCCTGCAGACCTTCAATGATACTAAGGAGCAATAAAGCCCTCTAGATTCTGGAGATGATCATCAAGAGATGTAATTTTTATGTTCTTTCATTCTTTCGGAATGTAAGTCCCTAGATCCCAGAATTCTGGATCCCACATTTTTGTATTCCTTTAAGTGACCCGTTTCCCGGTTCCTAAGACCGACCGGTCATTTTTCAGGCAGTTAATAAAGGTTTTTAGAAGGTAGGTAACCGCAACAAGGCACATCGGCTCGAAAAGAGGTTTCTGATAGATGGTCTTCCCAAGGCATCGCTTTAATGTTACACTTGGTGCATCAGAGATAGGGCGCCACTTTTCCATTTATGAGGCATGTAGCCTCGATCCCTAGGGAATCGGATTTCTTCTTTCTCCTCCTGACTCTCTTCTCGAGGATGATTATTCCACTCCTCTTTTCTTATCTTATTCTTCTGACATGACAGACCTTTTTTTGTCTTGAGGTCTTTTGTAGCATGGTGCAGGTAGTACCGGCCATTGGAAAATAGTATTATATTGCAAGATGTAAAACAAGTTAGGTTAAGTTTTAGGTCAAATATTGTGTATAAATATTAGGTCCGACCTCATTCCAAGGGTCAGCGAAATTGATGATTTTACAGTCCATAGCTAATAGCAATTTGGTTTTCTCAGTTCTTAGTTGCAGAGCTCAATGCTCCATAGTTTCTAAGCTTTCAGTAGTTAAATTCTCCCTTGGAGCCACCATTGTAACATGCACCAGTGCTTGCTAGAGATATGTCAATGAAGAAGGAAGGGTTCTATCAATGAAGTTGTTAGCATTCTAATCTCTAGGTTGATGGTATTTTATGATTTATGTTCTTATGTCCTTTGCTCTAATACTTCAAGTAGATTAACGACCTCCTTTTCCTTTGCTACTGATCAAATATGAGCTGATGGTTCTGTATTTCTTCGGTATTTAGTATACTGTGTTAGAGCATTGTCGATGTTTTGAATTTTTAAGTATAACTATAGGTAGATTAAATATTTCTAAATCTGCAATATCTTTTGAAGTTTATTTGTTAATGTGAATGCGTGCTTGCAGGAAACCCCATTTACTTGAATCCCCAGAGAAGATGAGTTAAGATAACCAGCTATTCCCCTCAAACAAAATAGTCACATTTCCCAACTGAGCCCCCACACTGTTGATACCCGACTCTCATGTGCTTGAAGGCCCGGGGAATCTCATTTCCCCGGACAACTTTTACAGGCAAATTTGGCCGGTACCCCGGTACCCAGTGACAACTTACATCTGTTGGCAGACCCGGTCACAAAGTCTCATCAATAGAAATTGGTGCTAGAAAGAGGGCATGAACTCATCCCCCTTTGAGGATTTAGACTTTACACCGCCTGAGGGTTCCCCGAGCCATAGTTTTAGGATTCAAGCCTTCAGTGGGATTGGATCATTTTCACTGGCAAGATTCAAAAGAGTCCTTAGATCAACTCCTAATCCCAGATAGTTTGTCGAACTTGAGCCTCCCACTCGAAAGAAATGGACCCCAAAAGCCAAGTCAGCCACCATTGTCTGGGGATCTAGCACATCCTAGAATACCCAAGTCCCCCAGATGACCCTAGGGATTAACGCTCATCCTAGTCAAAATCCAACACCCCCAATGGCTGCGTATTTTGGAAATACGGGGTCCCCAATGTGAACTTTTTCGGGTGCAGTCAATGATCTACCTTCACACCTAGAAAATATTTGTCCCTGATATGAGTACTTAGGCTCACAAACCGCAGAAGAGCATCTGTGGGCATACAAAGATGCCATGAATCGACACTGGATCCAACATCAAGACATTGTGACCCAGATGTTCCCTCTGTCCTTGGGACAGAACAAGTTGAACTGGTACCTTAACCTTCCCGCCAACTCCATCAACAGTTGGTAGGATATGGAGGATTCCTTCCTGGTTGCCTTTTGTGTACACGTGGACCCAACATGGTCCCACAGCCAGTTCATTTCTATCAGGAAGGAACCAAATGAGCCCCTTGTAGTATTCAACCACCGGTTCCAAAACGCCTTGAAGTGGTGCACGGTCCCCTTCATCCCATCTGCGGATGTGACTATCCAAACCTATCTCAACACAATGGACCCCTTCATTGCCACTCTCCTCTAGATAACTATCGCCCCCAGTTGTATGTGATAGAAACCTACCTGCAAGAGACAAAACTAAAACATGCAAACATTAGGATTAGCCAATAAAACAACAAGATTCAAAAAGAGTTAGCATGTTAAAGATGAAATCTCAAAAGCAAGAGTTTAAACCACAACCTCCGATGAGCTTGAACAAGGGCACCCAATGCCTTGTTGATGTGCTCTTAGAGATAAATGTGAGTGTGCTCTCCCAACACAATACTAAATCCCACTATTTGATTAAAAATGCAAGCTAGATGGAGCAATGAAGAGCTCAAGAACAAGTATGAGGAACTTGTCTCAAGCTTTCACCATGGATGAGAATGCAAGCTTTAAACCAAAATGATAATGCAAGATCTAACTAAGATGATAGAACT
>MU224609.1:594935-638795 GCA_018584345.1 Thuja plicata | reverse complement strand
TCTAATCTTCCTTCATTAACAATCATGTTTCTCAAAATATTTAGACTAGGTCTAAATCCTACCTCAGGAGGAGTTTGAATATTCTTAGCTTTGCTCCGAGTGTTCCTTGAGGATGGGTGATTTGTAGGTGCTTGCTTCCTTCCTCTAGGTTTCTTGCTAGGTATAGAAGGTGGAGATGTATCTAGATCAATGGTTGTAGTAGGCACAGAGGTACTCTCCTCAATTTTCTTCTGCTTCTTCTTCTGAGTTTCAACAGTTTTCTCAATTTTAACTTATGCATGAATCTGCTCAAGTTATTTAGCAATTTTGGCTTCTTTTGCCTTGTCCAAATATTCTTGTGTGATTCCATGCATTTTCATAATGTTGGATATAGTTCTAGATGCTTTCCTTTTGTTAACAGCAAGTTGTAGTTCAATATCCACTTCGTCGATCTTTTCTCTGTAAGTGCCCCATTTAGGTTCATTAGGGTCTTTAGGTGCTAACAATAAGACTTGCGCATATCCTTCTAAGACATGGTCTTCTACTTCATACCCTAGTGGATGAATCCACTTAGTTCTTGGCTCAACAGCCTCCATGCATGTGCAATCTGTCTCTACCATGAAGCATATTGTATCCCTGTATTTGTCAATTATCTTCTCAAATAGTCTGAACCTGTTCTGCATTTTGACCCTGAATATTTTTATATCCATATTCATTGCATCCCTTACACTGCTGTCTAATGTGGCCTTAAGAGACATCTGAGACATTGTAGGTTTGCCTTTGTCTAGATAAAGGTCTGCAACCTTTCCAACTATATGGTAATACAATAGATGATCAGAGATCCAAACCTGAATGTTTTTCTCCTGTCATGTTTGATGATTCTGATATTGTCAATCAATTGACCGCACAAGATCTCATATAGGTTGTATTGGGTGTTATCCTTCACTATTCTGATAGCTGCAAGGACTGTTGTTGCATAGACACTATTCAACTTGCTTGCTTGATGAAACTTGTATCCAATTATCATTGTCAGGAGTTTAATGTCATCTTCCTTGATAGGGTCAACTGTCATTCCGCGCCTATCACTCCTGGACAAACAAACTTGCTCAATTTGTTTCTTAACATCCTTACTAGTGGGAAACACTGGTCCAGTCATTGGAAGTTTGGTTAACTGATGGATTAGTTCTGTAGTGATGCGAACTGAGACATCTCCAATCCAGAAAAGATCATCATAAATTCTGCTTAGTAGAATCTTTACCCATTCTAGTTCTTCAAACTCATGCGCATTCAAATACTCAAGAATGGGCTTATCTTGTAAGTGCGCGAACTCATCCTTGAATGTGAAATCCGAATTTAACATTGATGCCATATGAGAGGTTATATTATCATCTCCTAATGATTCTTTCTTACAGTAAATGTATGCACGGATATCTTCCATGTGAACAATGCCAAGCGGGGTTTTGGAGAAAGCCCCTTCCACATCATCCAATATGGATTTGAATGGATGCTTCTTAAATATAAACCTCTTCCTCTCTGCTACATCAAACACAACTGGGGTCGCCATACTTACTTGGTGTTTGCTTATGTAGGGTTTCCATGAAATTCTGAAATGGCATGACGGCTAGGGCTCCATTTCAAACTGATTATCCGTTTGCTCCAACTGCCAAACTGTTGTGCCTTCATGCCTAGATGTCTTAGTGCTCCAATGCTCTACAATTTCTATGCTGTTGACTGTAAATGTGAGAATGATTGATCACGAACTTCTTTTTATACTATCTGCCGCATTTAATGCTTGCAACCATACATAGAGATTTTGAAACTTTGATCTTGATGCAATTTAGTCAATGCGTGAATGCATATAGCTATAACATGTGATTTTAACCATGAATCCAAAGGTGCATACTCTAAAGTGAGTACACCAACTGCGCAGGGGTCCTAAGCTAGAATAGCTCCCCCTTAGACCAAGAAGGTCTATTCAAGCAGAAGTAGAGGGTGCGTCCACTGTGGATGCATCAACTACTCTGTCAACATTATTGTCCTTCTTAACTTCAACCCATATTTTGTTTGAATCTTCATTTTCTCAGACAAAATTGACTTCTCCTTTCTCTTCAAATAGTGACTTTTTAGGATCCTCTTGTTTCTGAGTTTTGGATCTGCAAAACCTTGTGATATGTCCAGCCTTTCCACATGTGTGACAAATGATAGGAGGTTTGATGTTATTGCTCAACATGTTGCATTGGTTTGCTGTGTGTCAATTGTAGTTGCATAACTGACATGTAATGTTATGCAAATTTCTTGAGAGTTGATTTCTTTGATTGTTTTGATTCATACTTCTGTGATTCTGCTGATGTTGATATGCACTATATCAAAAATGAATTGCTGTAATGACACTGCTGTCTGATCAGTTCCTTGTATGTGCGAATGCTCTTACTCCTTTAAAGAGCTATATCATCTACTGACTTCATTATACTGCTCATCTGTATCTTCTTCATGCATGATAATCGACTCTTGTAACATAACATTGCATTACATACTTATATGTTTACAATTGAATAGGCGCGACCCAAAACATAACACTAGTCGGCCTTTAAACCAAAATACACAATGCTTCTGAACAAGTCGGCCTAAGCGTGCTTACTACAACATTAATTACATTAATATAAACTTATAACTAAAGGCGCTTAGCCATTAAATTACAAAATCATTCACGCTGATCAAAATTGTAGTCGGCTTCCATGATTTGTTTCCTGGACTGCAGGTCTACTAACCTACCTATAACTTTTCCGTACTGATGTTCCATACTCTGCACATCTAGATCTAGCATGTATATACACCATAGAGTATATACCTAAGAACGCATGCTCTGGTGTGATCTCTAACACGTGCGTTGACGTACTAATCTTTGTATGTGTCTGTCTATCCTATTTTCACACTTAGTCATTTTGTCTTTCATGACAGAACTTAAGTATGACTTTGTTGCCATGATTGACAACACAAAATAAGTCATGCTTCCTCAGGAAGTCAACTTGCCAACAATGGCTTTCATCTCACACGCGTTCAGATAGTTGGCACCACCATCACCATAACTCCCATTTATTGCATGACCATGTGACGCCCATGTAGGCCTGACAACTCACTTTCTGGTCACGTCTCCCAATGGTTAGTTTTTCAGACTCTGGGTCCTACATCCTCGCCTAGCCTATATCTTACTTCTGTCAAGTATGCTGAAACCCCTGGGCCCGAATAATGGTTGAATCCCCAAGTCGACATCATATGCATATCTTTCCAGATTTTGATGCAAACTAACTTTTCAGGTGAAGTGCGCAATGCGGTGGTAATTTCTCCAAAATTTAGAGTAGCATTTTTATCTTATGAGAATTCTGACGGTCGCCTTACCTTGCAGGTTTTCAAACATCACACTTTCACTATGTCAGAGGCTTCTGCATCCTCACCACCCGGGAGTCTAGATCTCCCCACCACAACATTCACCAGGGTAGCCGTCAGGTCTAAGATTGAAAGGGCCCTAGAAAAGTTTCCCCTCAGCATGAAATACTTGAAGGATAATACTATTATAGGATCAAAGATCGAATCCAAGGTCCAGTTGATTACCAACACCAGCGTCAGGATGTGGGAAGAAATGCAGGCCTTGGTCAAAATGATGTTCATCCAGCGAATGACCAAGGACTAATTGGCCATCAATGTTGGGGAATCTGAGATTCTAAAGGCCGCTTACTTCCCATGTTTTGTGCAGGCCCCAGAACTTATTCTCACTCTGGATGCGCATTACAACTCCTCTATCTGGGCCATCATGCTTGCCACCCTGGTCCCGACCAGATATCCTACACCCATGGTTTACCTGGATGCTGCAACTTTTTGGGCAGGTTTGGGGATCCCTCAGTTTGACGAAGCAGCCGCCGTCACCCAATCTGATGCATTGGCACAATTCCAACAGCTGGAGGTTATGGCCCGACAATATCTGAATAACAAATGGCTGAAGACCCCAAAGAAAGATTCCAAAAGAATGAAGTTAGAAATCCCTAGATCTAAATTCAAGGAAAGCATCCATATGGGGATCATAGCATTATGCAGGATTTTTGGGCAACCCCATGCCCGAGAATTCTCAGGATGGATGTACTACTTCTTATTGGGCATCTCCACCGGCGAACAATATTTTGATTGGGCCACCATCATTTCAAACCATGTGGACTCTCAGTTCCTTCAGGTGGCCTGGACCTCCAAATTTTATATGACATCTTATGTTCTCTGGGCTCTAGCACAACAATGCCCTGTCACAAATGGGTTGCTCACATTAGGTGAACTTGGGGTTGGCCCAGGGCAAAAGGCTCCCTGGTATTATTTCCCGCAAATCCAATGGGAGGCTATTTTCCTCAGTTAACAATGCCTTTGTCTATTACAATCTTCTCACGCCTACCTGGGATGCTGGGTACCATCTCTCTAAGGAGGCAATGGATTTGGTCAGAAGTTATGGCCACTACTACATCCAGTTCCAGCAGCATACCTACATTCGGGTAACCGGATTCTCTGGGAAACCCTATTTGTTTCCCAAACACTATGGAAACAAAATAATCCTTTTAGAATATTGCCAACAGATGCTGGAGCTGCACGCCTTGTACACTGTAAAGAAGGTGGTAAATTTTCCATTCCTAATCACTTGTGGGAATTACACATGTAGTCTGGCCATAGCCAAAGAGGCAGATAATGAACTTAAAAGCTTGGGCGTAACAGAATTCTATCTCGCGCGGAAGAATTTTGATCCACTAGGCAAGATTGCAATGACACTTCCCCGGGCATCGGAGCCCCACAGATCCCACATGGAGGACTTCTGAGAAGATTTCCAAGATGATTTTGAAGTCTAGAGCTGGCACTTCATCTGGATGACAATGGGAATGATGGAGAGGCTGAAGCTTCAAAAATTCCCAGATGACTTTTCAGACACAGGGTCCACAATGGACCCTCAGTACAAAGAGAAGGGAATAGATAAGATGGATCTCCCTCCATTAGATTGGAATGCCCAAGAGGGGACAACTATTGAAGATATCACTCGTGACATGGTCAAGCATAGCCACGAGTATTTCAAGAGGGCATGCCCGGGGAGCACACACAGAGTTGGCCCGATATTGCAGAGATTGACTTTCGGAGCCAGAACCTCTTCACAGGGAGAAGATAAAGGAAAAAGAATAATGGGGACCCCATCACAGACCCCATGTATGGTCCTTAGAGAAGAGAAAATGCAACAGATGCTGGCAGTCTCCCAGCAGATGAAAGGTAAACTAATCATGCGGTTGGCCACCCCGGTCCTCATGACTGGGCCCATTCATCCTCCCTCTTCCCCTTCACTGGTAGCATTGATGGTCCGAGCTATAGGAGCCAGAGTGGAAGAGGAGCATGCATCTCTAATGGATGCAGGGCCCCCTTTGGTAACTAGGAGAAAGAAAAAGAAAACTACCTCTCAACCAAGGGTAGAGCCAGAACTTGCCAGAAGTACAAATTGTTTCTTCCGACTCCCCGGAGCTGGGGAAAGAACCTGATGAAATCCTAGAGAATCCCCCTCCCCATGATAAATTTGATGTATTTAGAACTAATGAATTTGGAAACTTGCTAGGGGATATCATACAGTCAGCGGAAGAAATTGCCACACAGGACGAACTCCCGGAGCAAGAGCCTGCACAAGAACAAGAAGCCCAGGTAGAAGAAGAAAGGGGAGTAGAATAGGTGGATACCTCTGAAGTCTAGGAGATACAGGTTACAGGGACTAAGGGCAGACAGATGTAGGATGAGCAAATGGCATCAATTAGGGAAACTGGACCTACGGGAACAACCGTGACCCCAACTGTCGTGCTCCAAACGCCACTCCCAAAGGTAACATTTGAGGAGGTGATCACAGCGGGCCAAATGTTGAATCTTGGCCCGATGCCTCCCCCACCTCTAGAAAATACACTAGTAGAAGAGAACATCCCAGCAACAGAGGCTGAGGAACAGCAGCAGGATGAGAGAAACCTTGGGGAAACAGGTGATGATCCTAACATTGTCAAGGATACGGACATAGGGACAAGAGATACAAACACCACCAGAGTAAGTATTGCCGGTGAACTTAAGGATACGGGGAGGGAGTCAGAAATGGCTCATACGGTCGAAGGGGCGCAATAAGATCCCAGGGAGAAATCATAGGAACAGATTCTAGCTAAAAAGCCACCCCTACCACTACAATGGTTGGTGGAGTCTCGCAAGAGGAAGGCCCTGGTGACCCCTAAGGCTCATCTCTCCTTGGTAGAGATGATGGTGCAAATGCAAGACCCACCCAAGACCAAGAAAGCCCAGACAATACATACTCTTTGGACTGGGGCAGGCGGAGAAACAGTCACGGTGATTGCGACACCTTCCCCAGGTGTAGATGAAGCAACGGCTAAGGCCGATGAGTACTCCATCACTTAGGTATCACTAGGGATGAGAGGGAAATAGGGTGAACTTGACCTATTGAAAGAAGCAACCAAGGCGGTGGAGGCCCATTATGAAAAGGAGGCCCAAAAATTTAAGGCAAAAAAAGAAAAGAATGCTAATCTCATGGGGTTGCTGAAGGAGCGTGCACAACCTCTTACTGCTATTCCCTTGGGCACCTCCATGTCTGAGGTACCGCTCCCTCAAAGTGACATTGATTACTAAAGGCAATGAAAAGAAAAGCCTAGGCAGTTGATGAGTGGGTTACAGAACAGGTGGGAAACATCTGGCGTTTCTTGGCATCCACACTCCCAGACTTGTATGCGGCCAACAATACTCTACATCGGGCTGAAACTACAATCTCCATCTGGGAGGGAGACATAAAAAATTATGAGGCATGGAAGGCTGAGATGGAAGAGCTCATCGGCATCGGGGAATAAATTATCTCCAAGGCTAGAATTTTAGGAGAGGAGTCTTTTGACTTTATCTAGACCCAGCAGTCCAGACTTGACCTCACATTGGAGGTAACCAAGCAACTAGTAGGGGCTATGCGTGATAAAGTTTAGGAAGTTCAATATTCTTTCAATTTATACAAGTCATTCATTTTGAAGGTCTCCAGAGCCGATCCCTTTAGCACTGAAACATGCACTCCGGAGGAATATGTCCTTGGAAAGTTTGACAAGCTGATGGAGTCTCCGTATGGATCCCCGGAGGGAATGGATGGAACAAAAATGGCGAGGCTTACTCGCATGGTGTTTCAAAGTCATGACACGACCAAGATGGCTATAGAATTTAAGGCAAATGTTCCAGATTTGGAAGAGCAAGTGGAGGCGGCCAAATATCGCAGGGCTGGCCTTAAGGACATAGACGAGGATGGGATCGCTTGGCTCCTGCAGACCTTCAATGATACTAAGGAGCAATAAAGCCCTCCGGATTCCAGAGATGATCATCAGGAGATGTATTTTTTATATTATTTCATTCTTTTGGAACGCAAGTTCCCACATCCTCAAATTCTGGATACCACATTTTTGTATTCTTTAAGTGACCCGTGTCCCAGTTCCCAAGACCGACCGGTCATTTTCAAGGCAGTTAATAAAGGTTTTCAGAAGGTAGGTAACCGCAATAAGGCACGTCGGCTCGACAAGAGGTTTCTGACAGATGGTCTTTCCAAGGCGCCACTTCATCTCAAGGTTTCTAATATGACAGACCTTTTTCATCTCGAGGTCTTTTGTAGCGTGGTGCAGGTAGTACCGGCCACCAAAAAATAGTATTATATTGCAAGATGTAAAACAAGTTAGGTTAAGTTTTAGGTCAAGTCTTTTGTATAAATATTAGGTCCAACCTCATTCCAAGGGTCAGCGAAATTGATGATTTTGTAGTCCATAGCTAATAGCAATTTGGTTTTATCAGTTCTTAGTTGTAGAGCTCAATGCTCCATAGTTTCTAGGCTTTCAGTAGTTAAATGCTCCCTTGGAGCCACCATTGTAACATGCACCAGTGCTTGCTGGAGATATGTCAATGAAGAAGGAAGGGTTCTATCAATGAAGTTGTTAGCATTCTGATCTCTGGGTTGATGGTATTTTATGCTTTATGTTCTTATGTCCTTTTCTCTAATACTTCAAGTAGATTAACGACCTCTTGTTCCTTTGCTACTGATTAAATATGAGCTGATGGTTCTGTATTTCTTCAGTATTTAGTATAGTGTGTTAGAGCATTGTTGATGTTTTGAATGTTTAAGTATAACTATAGATAGAATTAATATTTTTGACTCTACAATATCTTTTGAAGTTTATTTGTTAAAGTGAATGCGCGCTTGCAGGAAACCCCACTTACTTGAATCCCCGGAGAAGATGAGTTAAGATAACCAGCTATCCCCCTCAAACAAAATAGTCACATTTCCCAACTGAGCCCCCGCACTATCGAGACCTGACTCTCATGTGCTTGAAGGCCCGGGGAATCTCATTTCCCCGGACAACCTTTACAGGCGAAGTTGGTCGGTACCCGGTGACAACTTACATCTGTTGGCGGACCCAGTCACAAAGTCTCGTCAACAGGTACTCAAATTTATCTTTAGGCAATGACTTTGTGAATATGTCTACCAATTGTTCCTTGGATTGAACATATTCCAGTATCACCTCTTTCTCTTACACTTATTCTCTTAAGTAATGATACTTGATAGCAATATGCTTTGTCTTAGCATGCATGACAAGGTTCTTTGAAATGTTGATAGCACTAGTATTATCACAATAGATAATCACTGGTTCAAGAATTTTCATATTCATACCTTCCAGTAATTTCTTGATCCAAGCAATGTTAGAGAAATTTGCAACAACAACCATATATTCTTCTTTTGCAGTAGATTGTGAGATGCATCCTTACTTCTTACTTATCCATGTGACAAGTTTGTCACCCATAAAGAATGCTCCTCCTGTTGTGCTATTTCTATCATCTAAGTTTCCAACCCAATCAGCATCTGTATAGACTTGAAGCTCAAATTTGCCTTCTCTTTTATACCACAGACCATAGTCTTTGGTATTCTTTAGATATCTCAGAATTCTTTTGACAGTAGTCATGTGTGATTCCTTGGGATTAGCAGAGAATCTTGCATATATTCCAACTGCATGTACTATATCTGGTCTAGTATGTACAACATACATGAGTTTTCCAATCATAGATGTATATAGGGTCTGATTTACCTTGGTTGACTTGTCTTCCTTTGTCAGCTTGCATCTGGTTGCCATAGGTGTTCCAAATGGATTGGAATCTTCCATCTTGAATATCTTGAGAACTTCTTTGATGTATTTGGATTGTGTGATGTATATTCCTTCATCCTGTTGAAGAATCTATAGACCAAGAAAAAATTTGATCTCCCCAAACATTGAAATCTCAAACTCTTTTCTCATTTAAGCAACAAATGATTTGCATAACATATCATTACATCCAAATATGATATCATCAACAAATATTTCAGCAATCAGAATATTATCATCAGTATCTTCTTTTAAATACAGATTACTATTTTCACTTGTTCTTACAAATCCAATACTTATGAGATAGGAGTAAAGTCTTTCATACCATGCTCTTGGTGCTTGTTTCAATTCATACAAGGCTTTGTGTAGTCTACAAACCATGTTACTCTTGTCAGGATCAACAAACCCGTCTGGTTGTTCAATGTATACCTCTTCTTCTAGTATTCCATTTAGGAATGCAGACTTGACGTCCATTTGGTATACCTTGAATCCTTTGCAGGCAGAATAAGCAAGTAGAATTATGACTCCTTCTAGTCTAGCAATGGGTGCAAAGGTTTCTTCATAGTCAATACCTTCTTCTTGTGCATACCCTTTGCATACTAGTCTTTCTCTGTTCCTTGTGACTTCTCCATTCTCATTTAGTTTGTTTCTGAATATCCATTTGGTACCAATGACATTCTTGTCATCCGGTCTAGGTACTAATGTCCATGTTCTGTTCTTCTCAATCTACTCTATCTCTTCATTCATAGCACTAACCCATTCTTCATTTTCAAGTGTAGTATTAATAGATTTAGGCTCGAAATCACAAATTAAACATCTAGTGTTCAGAGACTTACTTCTTATTCTCATTCCAGCCCTTTTGTCTCCTATTATCTGGTCCTGTGGATGGTGTCTTTTGACATACTTGGAAATTATTGGTTCAACTCTTTGTTCATCATATTGCTCATCATCTTGACCTTCATTCCAATCTTCATCGCTAGGTACATGATTTTGAGCAATTTCCTGATTTTTGGTGTTTGCAGCCTGATGCTCGAGTGCATTGTTCTGTCGCTCAGGAGTGATACATTATTTCTTGGGAAGAGTGTCAGGTTCTTCACTATAGACAAAGACGTAGTCTTCTGGTTCCTTTTTTCTTTCCTCATCATTTTTCTCAGCAAATTCATCTACTTTGACATTTGCACTTTCAATGTTTTTGTTAGAGGATTTGTTAAGATATTTATAAGCCTTGCTTTTGGTAGAATACCCTAAAAATATTCCTTCTTCACCTTTGGAGTCAAGCTTTCCATTTCTATCATCTTTCAAAATATAACATTGGCTTCCAAAATTTTTGAAGTAACTTACATTGGGTGTGTATCCATACCATAGCTCATAAGGTGTCTTTCTTCAATTGAACTCTGTTTAATGTGTAGACAACAGTACTGACAGCTTCTCTCTAGAATGTTTGTGTGATGCCTTTCTCAATCATCAGTGTTCTGGCACAACCAACAATGGATATGTTCCTTCTTTCAGCAATCCCATTTTGTTGTGGTGTTCTTGGTGCATAAACATGTCTTTGAATTCCACGCTCATTACAAAAGTTAGTGAATTCATCAAAAATAAATTCTCCTCCTCTATCTGATCTTAGACATTTTAGTTCCTTTCCACTTTGTTTTTCCACTATATCTTTATACCATTTAAACATCTTGAATGCTTCTGATTTCTCTTTTAAGAACATAACTATCACCATTCTAGAATAATCATCAACAAAGAGAATGAAGTATCTATCACCATAGTAGCTCTTTGTTCTTGTTGGTCCACATAAGTCAGTATGGACTAGCTCTATAATAGCATTAGATGTGTAGGTTTTTCTCTTGAGACTAGACTTTTTCATTTTACCTTTTTGACAATTCTTACACATGACATGGTCGGGCTTTGACATGCTCGGTAAGCCTCTTACTTTCCTTTTATTTCTTATCCTAAACATGTTGTCAAAATTTACATGACATAACCTTTTATGCAACAACCATATGTCTTCCTTCCTAGCCATTAAACAAGTGGTGTTAATATCATCAAGATAGAATAGGTTACCTTTTGTCTATTCACCAGTTCCGATCAACCTTCCTGATTCATTAAAGATATTTGCCTTTTTGTTTTCAAATGCAACTCGGTGTCCTATTTTATTCATCTGTGAAGTTCACTCAGTAGATTACAGTTAATTCCTTTCACCCAATATGCATTTTCACATCTGATCAGATTATTCAACATGATTGTTCCTTTACCTTCACCAGACAAGGTGAGTAATTACCCATTCTTACTGATCCACCATTATAATACTCAAAAGTTTCAAAATTTTCCTTATCTCCAGTCATGTGGTGAGTATAGCCACTATCAATAATCTAGACATCATTTTTACTAACCTTAGATATGAGTGCAGTTTCAACATACCTTTCCTCTTCGTCCGAGTCATCCTTCATAGCAACAAATACCATCTCAATATCTTCATCGGACTTGGTGTCAATATTTTCAGCTTTGTTCTCAACCTGGTAACAAGCTTTCTTTCCTTTGTCCTTGTAGTCTCGGTTGTCTCTTCTGTCAGATTGTTGGTTGCTTCGGTAATCTTTGTCATCACCTCTATCAAACTTCTTTTCATATGATGTGTCATTTTTTGTGTCTTCTTTTCTTTTGTTAGGACATCTAGCAACAAAGGGTCCAATCTCTTTACAATTAAAACATACCAATGGTAATTTACCTTTGTATCTACCTTTGCCTCTCTGCAATCTTCTAGCCATTAGTGCTTCAATCTCATCAAGTTCTTGGTCATTACTATCACTTTCACTATGATTTCTCATAGTGTGTTTATGACTTGATTTACTTATTTTCAAAGAAGATTTGAATGCAGACTCAATAGTTGGTAAGACATTGTTGTCAAAGTTATTCATCTCAAATGAAATAAGTCTACCAATCAAACTATCTAAAGTAACATTGTTATTTGCAACTACTCTCATTTCTTGTATAACAGATACTCTAATAGCATAAACATGCAGTAAGGTTCTTAGAATTTTACTTACCACTGTTTCTTCTTCGAGTACACCTCCTACTCCTCGAATAGCATTAACTACCTCTTTGATTCTGCTACTGTACTAAGTGATGTTTTCTCCTTCTTTCATTCTTAGGTCATCAAACCTTCCTCTTAGGCTTTCTGCCTTAGCTCTTAGCACATTTTTATCTCCTCCATGTACTAGCTTGAGTTTGTCCCACATTTGCTTTGCAGTGGTGCATGATTTGACATCTTCAAATTCAACATCAGAGAGTGAGGAAGCAAGTTCTATCATCATTGAATTGTGTTCATGTTTTTCCCTCAATTGATCAATTGTCAAAGGTCCAGTAGGTAAAACAAATTCAGTATCTAAGTATTGAGTGACATCATTTCCAATACCTGATAGGTGGAGTCTTATCCTTCTTTTCCATGATGCAAAGTCATCCTTATTCAACTTAGGCACATCCATTTTTCTCATCTTGTGATCTTTTTCTTGAGTCTTTAAACTCCCTTTCTAAGCACACAAGCTTTGATACCAATTGTTAGAATAACTGAGAGGAGGGGGGGTGAATCAGTGGCCTCAATAATTAATCCAATAAATTAACCCAAAACTTTATACCACAAATATCAAACCTCTAGTTATATTCAGTCCTACAAGATGTATGCCTTGTGTGAATCTAACATGTATATATTGCTCGGTGTTTATACATTTTATCCTTTCCTTAAGCTTTACCGAAAGAAGTCTATCTTTTCTTAACCTTTACCAAAATACTGTAAATAACTTAGTGTTTACCAATCAATCCCATTGAAGTAATGTGTAAAGAAAAACATCGAAGCAATGAACCATATGCACATTTGACACATGTATTTTTAACGTGGAAACCTTGTTAGGGGAAAAACCACTTGGGACTAGTAACCCAACATTTTCACTCTTCTAAAGTGATCTCAGTGAAGAGCCAACCCTGTTAAAGGTTACAAACACACTGTTAAGTGCGACCTTGTTAGAGGATTTATCACTAACAATTTATCACTTGACATAGCATTCACTATGTTGTCAACATGAAAACCTTTTGATACTCCTTGGGATGTATCTCAATATATAAAGGATGGTTAAATCCTACTTTGTTAAGAGATTTTTTGAGTAAATGGTTAAACTAAAACAGTATATGATCTGTTCATAAATACAACTTAATCTTGCAGATGTTCAAATCTATTGTAAGATCATAATACCTCTTCTAATCAATGTTCTCTTTAATTCCTTTTCTCCACTTCTTTCTGCTCGGTGAATGTTGTTGCTTCTTTGTTGCTCGGTGTCTGCAGAATTCTTAGCTATGTTTTTCAGCTTGTATGATTAGATCTATATGAAGACTTCTATCTTCACCAAAATTATCTTCAACATTCCTTTCTATTTCATTATGAATTACTTGTCTCTTTACATAGACATGATTTCACCATTTCTTGTCTTTCTTGTTTTCTTCATTGATCACTTCTTGATCTGTAAAGATTGCCATGCTTTCTTTAGTTTTAATCCGTAAAACTCTCCTTGTTTTCTGGAATAAAACATGCTTTAAATCTCCTTCTTATCTTTAGATTTTAATTGATCGATGAAAATAAAGTAATCAAACAGTTAACTCTATAATTAGCTCTGCTAGCTAAGTTGTTTTTTCATTTTCCCAACTTCAGTTCTCATTGGTCAATACTTCAGTTGTGCTCGGTGACTACTAAAAATAGCTTGAGCATCAACTTCAGTTATGTTCGGCGATAACAATAGTTAGCTCAGGTATCACTTGCTTGGGTAACACTGTCCGTCGGGTAACACTGTGAACTTCTATGCTTGGGGTTCACTGTCCCTTGGGGTTTACTGTCACTCAGTGTACATGATTACCGACAACAAAAAATTTGTCTTTTCATATCTTTAAGTGTTGTGACAATATGTGTATGATAAATCATACCATATCAAGTTGACATCAATGACAATATAATACATTAACTGATTTAACGTCTTGCATTTACTTTCTGTATCTCGGTGACCATCAACTTTGTCATCTTCAAACATTCAATCAGTTATAGTTCATCACAATCATTAGTGATGCACATGTTAGTCTTGGAAGTATTCCTGGTCCTATCATCCCTATAAGTGATCTATGTATTTATGAACCATCAACTATACCTACTTATGACAATGTCCCATTTTCACATTCTAATGCTCCATCCATTTCCCATAATGTTCTAAATCATTCACTTTCATACATGTCCAATACCAATCTCTCCAGTAAAACAACCATCAATAGCCTTGCCTAAACTGTGTCATTCTTGCAACAACAAATTACCTCTGTGACTCAATCAAAATTTAATATTACCAATTGTGACATTGCTAGTACTTTGTCCTTAGATATAATTTATGTTGTTATTCCTCAATACATGGGAACACCTCACTTGGATATTTATACTATAAAAGGTGATCCCTTGACTCATGAAAATATTTTAAACATTGTGTAGTTACTTCTCTTATGATCATAAACTAATGGATAAATTATTACTCAAACATTTAGAGGTACAACCTTACAATGGTATTGTTTCTTACCTCCTTATTCTATTGATTCATTTCAAAAAATTGTTAGGCTTTCATTCAATAATTCCAAAATAACATTGGCCCTAAGATTTCTTTGACTGGTTTGATTCATTGTAAACAAGGTGTTAAAGAAAAAGCGACTAATTGTTTTTGGTGGATAAAAAATTTGCATGCTCAAATTTCTTATCATATGTCTGATATTGATTTTCAACATATTTTTTCATTTTAAATTTGCAAAAATACATTATAGATAAGATGTTACTTTCCAATTTTACTTCCTTCACCCAATTGTGTCCAGTGCTTCATAATTATTATCTTCAAGTGAGCCAATTTGAGACCTCCAATTCAATGACTTTGGTTGACAAGAGTGATTTTGCCTCCCAACCATTTCAAAAGTCTAGAGGCTTTGTCAAGATCAACAATTCATCAAACAACATTGATGCACAAGTGGTAGTTGTAACTAAAGGTGTGACTCCTTTATCATTTATTTTCAAATTATCTCATAATTTTACACCTCTTTTTGAGTCTTTTCATAATGTGATGTTAAAATTGATTAATTCTAATGTCTTAAGACTTCCTCCTATCAAACCAATTGACCCATCGAAACCTTTGCAAAAATTCTATGATTCTAAAGCCTTTTTCCAATACCATCGTTAACCTGACCATGATATTGAGATGTATTTTCATTTGAAGACCATCATCCAAGACCTTATTGAATCTAATGTCATAATTGTTAAGGGTGTCAATGATAAAGGAAATAAATCCCTTTCCCCTCCCAATCAAAACTTACAAATCTATACCAATCCTTTACCTTCCCATTCTACCAACACAATTGAGCCTCCCATTCCTTACCTTCCTCTTCAACCAATGTTGTTGAGCCTCACATAGGTCCACTACTATGAATACTGATAATATGTGTACTAAGGCCCATGATTTTATCAATCTTATTGATCAACCCAAACCTAAGCCAAGCCTAAACCTTGCATTTCATTTGATCCTACATAGACTATTAAGGCACCTGATGGTCTCCATTACATTGTTGTGAAGATCAATGTTATTCCCTCTCATGGAGTGATTATCAATTACTCTTGTCTAGTGAATGTTATAATAGAAGAACATATTTACATATGGCACTTTCATAAAGATGCCTATGATAAATGAGATGTGATGATTAATATTTTCAATGCTTTTACTTGTCCTACCCATGGTTCCATTACCTTTCCCATTGAAGTTGGTAAAAAATCCTTAGATGCCATCTTTGTTGTCATCCTAACTTGTGATAAATTCCAATTAAGACTTGGAATTTCTTGGCTTACTTCCATGAAATCTATTGTCTCTCCTATCCATAAGTATTTGAAATTTTCCCGTAATGGAGAAATCATCATGATGAACCATAGTCTCTGTAAACCTTTAGAGAGTTGTGGGAAATTTGACCTTGAATTCTTTTTCCATACCTCAACCATTACAACCTAGCCAAGATCATATCTTCTTATCTCACCAAAAATATTAATTCCAAAATATTTTTGAGCTAAGAAACCCGAAGGATGTCCCATCTCCTTGTACCAGACCCAAATTCCTTTCTACACATTTCATTCCTCCAATTTATGCTTAAACTCCACCTACTATATCTTACAAATACCCCACATCTTTTATCTCTCAACCCATTGAGGTTAATTTCATTCTTCCTCCTAAGGGAGAAAAGGAATCAATGTTGATTGATTCTAAACCAACCCAAATTTAAAGAAAAATTAAACACAATAGTTGTACTCATGATCGTCGCATGTAAATTTTGTGCAAGGGCCTATGAGCTTGCTTCCAAAAATAGTTCATCCCCTAAGGCACCTTCTAATACCTTGATTCCCTTTGACCAACCTATGCATAGACCAAAGGAGGAAGTTAATCTAAACAAAATAAATTGAATAAACTTGATGATTTTTCTATTTGTATCAAAGATCCTATTGTGAATAATTTGGATGAAGAATATACTCTTGATGATGATAAATTTTTTTCTAATGCAAATGATGTTAACACTAAATTTTTTGATGATATGTATGAGATTATTGAAATAAATCATGAATTATTTACTTGATTTTTACAAATGTTATCCCTAACTCCTAGTGACAAACAAAGTGACTTACAATTAGAGCATGGTCCTTGTTTGGAACTTGTGTTGGTTCTATCTTTCATGCTCAAAATTTTTCCTCTTGCATGTTTTCCACCTTCCCTAAACAATAAAGATCAAGATGAGGGCGGGGGGTAGACAATATGCATGACTAGATCCTCTTGTGTGGATTCTTTCATGTGTTTGCTTTTTTGTAATGTGATTCATACATGATGTGTTGCTTGTTATATGTTATATTTAGATTCCTTTAGATGACACTTGTTTCTTTGTTGGCACAAGGTGATAAAGGGATCAACCTAGGATGACATTCCTCTATTTGTGTCTCAATTCTTCTATATGTTGTAAACATATTTTGGTGTGAATGTGATTTTTTTTTGTAAATGTGTCTTTGTGTTACTTTATTAGGGGCGAAGCAAAGTGATATCAATCATCTATTATTTTTGGCCTCTATAATGTCGACCCAAAAATTACCTTTTCTTTGTATGTCTTATGTGTTTTTATTCCATTGTGCTTGTAGTTCTTCTACCTTTGGGGGATGATGTTAATTCATTTGCAATAATTCATTAATTATTGATATACATGAGTTATCATATGATCATACTGACCCCAGAGTTAGTGGATCCCTTTGTGCTCTCTTTTTGTCACGTGCTTCATTTTCCTTGGTTTGTCCTCACTTGGGGGCATATCATAGTGGAAACAAATTTTGGATACATGCATACTTCGTTGAAGATATTGCTCCCATTAAGGAGATTGTAATTTCTTTAATGTGGGGACATACCCTATGCTCCTTGTTACACATTTTACACACACTACACAACCAAATTTGTAATAATTATTTTTTAGATAATTTAACACTGGATTTATTACATATTTTATGCCCCTATGCATTACATTACTTTCATAACCCTATGCATTAGTTAGTGGATTCCTTTGGAGATAATGCTTTCCTTAGGCTAGATCCTCCTTTTGACGTTCCATGTATTTCTAAATACATGACCCATAGTAAGACAAACCTTACTAGGCTAGTTTGGTCATGTTTCCTTTCTCTATTTTTTGAGTGTCACTTCTATTTATCTTGGTTTTAGATTTGATGAGGACCTAAGTCACTTGTTATGCTTTGATCTACTTTACCATGAGCATGAGGTAATCTCATACTCCCGCTAAAGTGGAGGCTAAATGTACTATCTTAAATTATACTCACCTACAATTGGGTGCTTGTTTAGGTCCTATTTTAGTGTTCTCAGGATTTCATGTTTGTTATGCTTGATCCAACCCTAATTTTGCATTCTATCATGATATCTTCTCTACAATTAGTGATGCATGAGAATCTTGGGTCCTCGGTAATCTTGCATCGTCTAAAAAACATTTGTTTACTGGAGGACCTTTGTTACCAGTTTTGTGTTTGTTTTCTGTTCTTAGTCACTGGTTGGGTGATTTTTGTCTTGATGGAGTTTTGTTGATCTTCTGTGGGTGTGGTCGTGATATGGTGTTCACGGGGTCATTGGGAAGCCTTTCCTATGATTGCAACTTGTTTGGAGTTACTGTGCTTGAGTTATGATGGATTTTGTGATTGGGTTTGAGAAGAAGTTTATGGTTCCAGGTAGTTTTTTGAGATTCTATGATCGGTCAAGCCGTGGAGGTGTTTGGAAAGAGTGATGCAAAGAGTTTGTTCATTGCAGTTTGAAGAGTCAAATTCTATGATCATGCTTCTCGAGGTGGTGTGGTTTGAGAGATCTTGTTGATTCTCTTTCGGTTTGTTGTTGTTCTTCATGACACTGGTTCAATGAGTTTACTGGTTGATTGTTGGAAATTGTGATCGATGTTTCTGACTATTGGAGCTGAATGATATGATTTTATAGAAGGATCTATGTGTGACCAACTTGGGTGTTGGATCATTCCTTGTGAAATAATTAAATGTGGCATTTAATGGGGATTTAGGCTGAACTAGTCTAATACGTTTGTCTTGGGTTATGTAACAGCTTGAATGCTGACCTGTTGGTGGTTGTGTATAAATATAAGGTGTTGTTTGTGTTGAGGGGGATCTTAGAAGAGAGTAACACCTAGAGGGATGATAGTAGCGGGATATAGCAGATCAAATTTGAGTTGAGTTTTTTTATATGTGGCCGTAACCGGGAAGGCCTTACAAATCGACATGTATGAAGAAATTTTGATTAATAAAGTTGTTGTTTGGATACAAATCTTGTTGTCTGTTGTTGATTTCCATTGCATTGACTTAAGCTTCAAGGTTATACATCTCTTTTGGGGATTTATCCTTCCTTGAATGCATCAATTAGGACCCCAACCCAAATTTCTAAGCTTTTTGGGGGGAATAGGTCAACCTAGTTGGCTCATTCCCTAATGTTTTCTCCAAAATTTGAGTTGGGAGTCAATCTTAATGGTTAAGCGGGAAATCCAAATTATCATCAGTCCTCTTTGAGTTTTGAGCTCCGAAATGTTTGTGAGGGGTATAAGCAAGCTACCTCTCCTCATTTTGGGGAAGCAAGAAAAGCATTCAAGATCACAAGATAAGAATTCAAGCTCTCTCCTACAAATTCACATCTCAAGCATCCTAAGGCAAATGTAAAGCATCTAAGTCATATTTTCAAGGCAATCTTATCCATTATAGAAAGCTTCTCTCCCTCATTGAAGGCCAATAAAAGAGACCTCAATCATGCAAGAAGATCCTTTTTTGACTACATGAATATCATTATGAATTGATCCCTTTCTAAGGCAAGAGACATCAAGCATAACAACATCAGATATTTAAGGAGTATTTTCAAATCTAAGAATTTGTGAAAGACATCCTCGATACTTCTCTACAATTCAAGATCCAACAACCACACTCAATACTACTTCAAACATCTTCATAGAAATTGTGCCACCAAGTTTGTTTATGAAAGCATAAGAATTACATTTTTAGATCTAGCCTTTGCTTTACATTAGTGTGCTTTAGGTTGATTCCTCAACAAGAGTTTGATTGAGGCAAACCCCTCTCTACCAAACATTTTTTCTCTTTTTTTGTGTGTAGGAACAAGTGGTGTTTATTTCAAGATTGGATTTGGAAAGTATAGGACCTCAGCTATAGTCTACAACTAAAATCGTTAGAAAGTGCAAGGAACAAGTCAACCCAGTCAACCTAGTCTCAGGAGCAAGTCAACCATGTTTCCATAGTCCTTATAAAACAACAACAAACTAATTTTGCAGGTTAGTTACAACTTCAGAACTTTGTTTCTGGCAACATAATTGGCCTATCTTCTCTTTGTCAATTTGTGTACTCTGAAATCCTTTTCTTCTTCCTTCTTAGATCCAAATATTGCATTCCTTAATCACACTTACATAATAAGCCTCAATTGCAATGCAAGATCATTGTACTTACTCAATGCTCAAGCCTTCTTGAGCCTAGTGAATCATCTTCCTTGTAATGTAATAAAAAGGATAAGGCCTAAGCTCACTAGCTTTCCTAACAACCCCCATCATGTTACACTAGTAAACTCATTGAATTCCAAATCTATCCCTATTTTTTTATGTCACAAATCTGTAAAATGGGTACATCAATTCAACTTCTCTCTTTGAATCATTGCAATACTTCATTGCTTCAACAACCAGTGAATTAACTTGTTTTTCCTTCAACTCAAGCACTCAATATATAGGCATGAGAGAAACCACAAACCACAAAATATATTTAAAACCATTTAGACATAAATCACAAAAACAAGAAACTTCCTCTTCCAACTTGTGATTTTATCCACCCTTTAAAAGATCTTCCTTATCTTATTTAAGCTTTCTTTTAACTTTGCCTTTTACATGCTCTTTCCATTTTGACAACTAAAAAATATCTTACAATTTGTCATAATTGCATTTATCAACTTTCATGACAACTAAAAGATAATTACAAATTGCCAATTAATAATTAAACATAAATATGGTAAAAGCAAGGTTGAGACATTTTCTCAACAAGAATGTCCTTATGAACTAATTATGTATACCATTTCTTCCTTCAAATTCTAGATTTCACTTTGATGGTTGAAAGGGAGCACTCTACAAGCTCGTTTGAGTGATGAAAAAGAGAGATAATGGATGTTTGATAGAGTAGAATTGGAAGCTTTGATTTGGTCATCAATTTGTTTGGATACAAGAGTATTTTTAAAGATAAATCTACACGTCAAATCTAGTTCATATAATCATAGATTACTTCTACACTCAACAAACAATACACAATTAATTTATAAATTAACGATATAAATGATAATTAAAGATTGAATCTCTAACTCCTAAATAAAGTTTTTAACATCAAAATTAAAATTAAATGCATATCCATATATTTTATTTATTTAATGTTCATATTTTTTTGATTCGTATACTCCAATCATGAGATCACTCCCTATCACGAGATCACGAGTTCCAATCTTTGCTCACGTCACAAGGTCAAGTTTATCCTTGACAAAGTCATTTATCCTATGCATAACAATTTATAGAAAGTCTACCCACAATCTAAAAAAAATTATAACATTTTTTCCAATTAAACTCCAAGCTTGAGTTGAGGGCCTAACTTGATCGATGAGAACTTTCCTTGTTTAAGTATGAGGTCACAAGATCTAATCTCAACCCTAAACCCTTAATCTTTTAACAATCCATAAATTCTTAACATGAGGTTTAGTTTTATATAGCACTAGGTTTGTAAGATCTAACTTATCTAATGCCACTTGCCCATGTGAAACACCAAAGGTTCAAACTTCAATAGACTTTGAAATGCTTGCGGTTGGAGATAGAGGGAGTAGGTTTAACACGATAACCATCAATTAAAAAAATAAATATGGCAATCCTCATTTAAGTCAAGTGTTGGGGCCCATGTGCATGGCTTTACACTCATGTTTATCTCTTTCTTTTCCTCCAACAAGTTTTGAACTATTACTCCAAGATTTCCCATATGCACTCATCAATCAAAACAAATTTAAATCTTAAAGTGACATAGTTGGCATTCACCAAGTGCATGATCAAACTCCAAAAGAAAGCTCCATGTCATTCATGTAATGAAGATAAAGGAGGATCCCTCCCACACAAATCACACATATAGTCCAGCAAATAAATAAATAAACGGGGTCCAGTTGTGAGAATGCAGAAATACACTCCAACTTCTTCTGTTGTGACGTGAGCATCCAAACACATTTTTAAGTTTTTACCCCTCCCAAAAGACAGAAAGAATTAAACATGCACTCACATTTAGTGGAGGTTAATCATCATAGATACAAAATTTAGGGTTCAAACCACATGTGCACAGTACTTCCCACTTGTCATGTTAGGACTGGACTTATCTAATTATTCCATCGCTTTCAGAGATTAGGTGGTGTGTTAATATAAATTAAAAAACAGAAATTTCTTGTGTGTGGGTGTTGGCATTTAGTGAACAAGAGAAGGGCTTTTGTAAATGCTGTTGTAATGTATTGTAGATGAGATTATTCTCGTCATTGACAGGAGGGAGGACGGGAGGGAGGAGAGTGGGCTTTTTTTTTTCTTCTTCTTTTGCAGTATCGCTGTTGAAGAATCTTGTTAGTATTGATTATCTGAGTTGGAGGTAAATGCAGGTTGAGGGGTGCACCCTCTCTCCATTGTGTGGTGATGGGGAAGAGGAGGATTTAGAGTTGTCTGTGCTTCCAAAGAATACAAAAGTTGTTGTCACAGGAAACAATAGAACAAACCGTGATCTTCTTGGCCTTCATGGTGTGGTCAAGAAAGCAGTTGGATTTGGATGGCATTGGCTGGTAGTTTTTTGTGTTTTTTCATTTTGAAGGAAAACATAGTTTACATATTTTTTGATTACATTGGAACCCATTTCAGACATGCAATGGTTGGCTGATCTTAGGTCTGTCATATTTTTAGGTGCTTACAAATGGGTCAGAGGTTAAGTTGCAGAGGAATGCTCTGAGTGTGATTGAACTTCCAACTGGCCAAGAAGAGGATGGCGAGAATGATTGTGAACACCCATCATCCAATAATAACAGCATGGATTTAGGTGATTTCTATAATACCCATTTTGAGTTTTTGTAAAGGTTCAGCATTGTGGGTATGGATTTGTCATGTTACTTCCTCTGATTGTATTGATCTTTAATTTTTTTGGTGGGCAGGTTGCGATGATTTGCACAAGGCTTTCAAGCCCAAATCAAGGTCTCGTGTCTTAGGAGGGTCAAGCAGCAGGAATCATTCTCATTCCGCTCAATTGCAATCCTCTGGATCAAACTTTCATTCCCATGGAATGCTGGTATAAACCCTGATTTTGGTTCTTTTGTTATCTTAGTTTAATGTACATGGGTTGCGTGTTAGGTATTAGATTTAGTCTTAGAATGATGAAAGTGATCATATCCAATGTGGTGCAAATTTTACAGCAACACCCATAATGTAAATGTTTCCATTGATCTCATTATTCTTAATTATATCATCATATCTAGGAATTGCATTTCAGGTGTGCATCTTCAAGATTCTGGTACATCTAGAAATTGAGTTTCAAGGATACATGAACCAATGGATTACATTCCCGTTTTTATTCTATTTATGTGTTTTAAATGATGCATGACTCAGAAGGTGGATTTGAGCAAATTGGAAACATCAGCTTTGTGGAGGTATTGGAGGCATTTTAATCTTGTGAGTAAAAATGCAGTCACTCGGATCCATTCTTTGTCTATGATGTTGCTTTACACTTAATGTCTCACATCCTTTTTCTTTAATGTTTCTCAAATAGGTTGAAGTTGGACCTAACCCTTCCAAGGATCAATTAGTCGGTGCTGTTGAAAGGCATTTCATTTCACAGGTAATCATCTCCCTTTTTTTTAACTAGTTGGAGCAGAATGTAGAATACTAATACGATTAAACATTTTTTTTGTAGCTGATTGGCAGCGTCAATTTTTAATCCAATACGCTTTGCTTAATCCTGAATGCAAGACATATTTTTTATATCATCAAATCAAGCAATTTGTGTGGCCTGGGGAAGATTGAAAGCATTCCAGTGGCATTTTGAGGGTCGCCCTTTATGCTTCGGCATCTTATCCGCTGCCCAGGAAAATGTTGCTTGTGTGATTTTTGAAGTCTAAAGGCCGCCCTCCATTCTTTTGCACCTTATCTGTTGTTCAGTAAAATGTAGTTTATGTGACTCTTGAAGGCTAAAGATTTTTACTTCTCAGATAATGTGGTCTGTAGTCTATTGTTTTTTCCTTTCTGATATTTTTTGATGTTTTTTAATCTTCAGGTTTCATGCCAAAGAACACCCATTCTTTTTTTGTTTTGAAAATGATCTCGTACTGTTATTCCCTTCGATATCTGAAAATGATCCCCTAAAGTTGAGGGTCTCTGCTTCATAAGTCAATAGTTGAAAAGGAGAGCTATTGCTTATGTCTAGTTTCCTTTGGCTAATTAATAGTTTACTTGGAATGCAATATTTTATTATTTAACTAAGTTACAGATAAGTTTCTGTCTCTGGCAAATGAAGAATGAAGAGCATAGCAATTATCTTGAATGGTTTATTTATATTAGATATATCACACTTCAAAATAGAATCAGATTATTTGTTGGCGCCATTAAGTACACGTGCACTCATATGCTTGCATCTTGGTTTGTGTATCAATTCTTGTCACACAATCCAGCAACTATGCCCTATCTATAAACTGAAAAAATAAATAAAAAGAGGATGGAAGAAGATAATGAAACTATAAGAATGTAGTGCAACTGCAGATACTTAAGAAAATTACATAAGCATCAAATAATACTAACCAATTATTCTAGCCTGTAGACTGTATGCCACATTTGTGCACTAGTTAGGCCTATATTATGTTTATAGTTAGTGTTTTATTTTAAATTTTATGCCATAAATTGTGTTGCCTTGCCCTTCTACTATATTTTAACATGTAAAATTAGTTTCTTTGATTTTTAGAAGCTGTAGGATGCAAAGCATTTTGTAGATTTGTAAATTTGTATCTTTTTCCTATTTAGATTCCTTTCTGCTTTCTTCTATCTGGATTTGTTTTTCCAGTCTCATTGAGTGTTGACCGCTTTACTCCCTTTAGAAACATGGTATAGAATGTTTCCTGAATAAAGGGACTGCTCTAAGTTACCAATATATTTTTCAGCAGGGCCAGCTTCACAGTCCCTCAAAACTGAGAATGGTTGACCTCTTGGCTGTCATTTTCTATCCAGCATACTGGATGCACTTTACTAAAACAATAATTAATTTGTTAAATCCAATGCACAAGTTTTTAAATTTTAGTTCATTATTGTTTTGGTATAAAGTACATCTGGCATGCTGTATAGACGTTACCCTCCTGGCCAGGGGATGGCTTGAGCATTAGAAGCTCATCCCAAATCTATGGGACATTGCTTTAGGTGTACATGTGATCTTATAGGTGGGTGAAAAATAATCTAATTTCTATTTGTGTCTAAAAATGAGTTGTTGGTAAAATAAGTTTGAAAGAAGAAAAACCAGGGATTGTTTAAGCTCCAATAGCTACAACTTAAGTGGTGCTGGCTTTGCATCTCTCCTGGTCTGCTTTTCAGTGATGAAAGTCATACAGAATACATCCTTGGGAGTTTCCTGGCCAATGGGGCAGCTTTGGGATGCCTCTGATGTTTACCATTTCCCCATCTTCTATGGTGGTTGCTAAGTCTCTCCAGGTCTTTCACCCTGGAGCACATTGCCATGAAATCTTGATATGCTTCACAAGATTAACTGGATAACTAAATTTTTATTTGTAGTGGAGTTTTTACTTAAAAGTTAAAACATTTACTTATTTGAGCCATATGGCCAAAGTAAGTTTTAAGGTTTATAAATTGTCCTTGGCATACGGATGCTGACTGGTGTAGGAAAATTGAACTGATGACATATTGATATTTTGTGAAATATGTTTTTAATATATATTTTGTTGAATTTTTCTGACTCATTTCTGATATTATTGTTTTGCTTTTCTAAAGCAATTGGACGAGTTGCAGGTGATAACTGGATTTGTACAAGCTGCAAAACGACTGAAAACAGTTTGCAGTTGAACTTACGCTTTGTCAAACCAGGAAATGCATCATAACCAATTTCTGTAGATTTTCAATTTTTCATTCATGGGAATGGTAAATGTGAATTGTATCATACACAGTTGCATCAAATCTCATTTGGAAAATTTAGGTTTCAGTTGTAGTGACTTGGCAGTAGATATGTTTACGACTGAAATTACCTTTGACAAATATGTTTTCCATGCGTGCCTAAAGTCAACTCAGCCTGGATCTATGGAAAATGTTTCTTACATTCATTATATCAATATGCCAGCACAAAGTGACAAAGAACGTGGAGAGTTTGACTGGTGATACATTTACGTAGCTAATGTACACTTTTGACTGGTGATTTCATTTTCATAACTAATGTACAAAGCTAGTATGGGTTGGATGCCCATACCATAAACAAGTTTTCAATGGAGATGGTTTTGCTTATGAAATGCATCATATTTTTTTGGATTAATGTGGGTTCAAGCCCTGGATAAAAATATGGGTTAGACCTGTACACACCTCTCAGACGTGTTTTGTTGTGAATGATAACATAGCACATGGTATTTTGTATTCAAACTTTCTTGCAATGTGATGTACAATTCTGCACTTTTAAAATACACAATCACAGTATTTAGGATATGCATAGCTTGCATTTTCTCATGATCTTTTTTGTACAGTAACTTTCCATGTTGAGCTGTCGAGGAAGAAATTACACCGTTATCAACTTAGTTGTACTGAACTTTTTATTATTTAACTGATTTGCAATAATGCAAATTTCAGCTGTGATTAAATTTATTAATTTAATTATGAACAATGGATTTTAGATAGAATCCTGAAGAACTTTGGAAGTATTAAACTATTAAGGTTTTTGATCTGTCCCACTGCTTGTGATTTTTGTGCCTTCTTTCTTCAGACTTTATTTGTAACAAGGGATAGATTAATCTTGATTCTTTACAATGAAATGGTTTAGTTTTTTTGGAATTAGGAAACCTAGTGGTTGTCACGAGAAAGCCATTCTTTGAGTTCAGCAGCAAGTTTTGGGTTGTCATTGCACACCAAGCAATTCTTTGGATGATTTGAGGCTCAAAGTAATTCCCTCATCGTGGCTGCAACAGTTGGCAAATGATTTGGGGAATACTTTCTGCAAGTTATGAATGATGCAGGCTAAAATATGAAAAGAGGAAGTAAAACCTGTCTTGTATTGGGTTAAACTTTGTTAACTTAGAGTTTCAAAGACTTACAAATTTCAGACTAAATCGTTGGTCTAAATGAGCCATGGCAGATCATGTATGCATATTTTAATTTTTTTGTGAACATTAGTATTTTTTTTATGCCTTTTGGTTTTCAAAGTTGTCGGGTTCTTGGTTTTTTCCAAGCAGGAAGTTGACTCATTGGCTTGCTGAAATTTTCTCTAGTCAGCATTATATGACATTGAATACTAGGTTGCATTTGCAGTGTACCATCATCATGAGTATATTGTGGTTGAGATCTCACCATAATATGCCTACATTGGTTGCAGGAAAGTGGACAAAACTTAGACAATCCCTGGATAGAAACTGAGATATTATACGATTAAGAGAAAATGATGTTTCTCACTACTAGGAAGTTGGGACATTTAGAATGATGCAGGAAAATAGTTGCCTTTTATTATATTTTACGGGCATGCTATTGGGAGAAACTAAGATAGTTCTCGCTAGCAAGTGGTTGGGACATTTATGTATCTCTGCATTTTCTGGGTTACACATAAACACATTTGATGAGTATTGCCATTGCCATTGCCATTGTTATCGAATTGCTTACAGTTAGAATATGTGATGGGACATCTAGATGTCACAGAGTTTCCTGGGTTATGCAGAGAACTGTAATAACACTTCTTAGGTTTTGCATTTACCATTCCTTTTTGAAGCCCTTACAGCTAGGTTATGTGGGACACCTTTCATACGTATTTTCAAGCATGATACCACATTGCTGTTACTCAAGAAAATTGTAGCTTTAGTAGATTGAGCCATAATGCTAGGTAGAGACAAATCTCTAGACAGCTACGATGGCTACAAATGAATTTCATATCCAAGGAGCATGTTACAAGAAATTATCAAGAAGTCGGAGCTTTTCCTTGGGAAATAGAATGTCTTGGTTACCAAAAGTTATTAGTTGATGTTGTCTGTCACTGGAAATGTAATAACCGGGCTTGATTTTGTATCAGCACTATTTTTGGATCAATTCAGAAGGGAATAAGAATCCTACACAGGATGAAAATCAGTTTTATTGATTATTCAGGACCTGCATGGCTATCAGCCACAACCCCATTACATGAATGCTCTGGGCCATTTTACCAGTGCTCACATCAAGTGAATCTTCTAAAGACGACTCTAGGCAGCAAATTTATCTCATGCTATCAGGCAAGGCCTGTCTTGATTTTTGCAATATCTAGGCTTCTTTAAAGTCACTCCTCTTTTGATTTATAAAGCAAAAATGCCGATTTATGATAAGCTAAAACTGTCTCTTCAAAATATGTCACCTGTTCCAAGATGGTGAAACGTTCCTAGCTTCTGTATGTCAAATTTTCTTATTTTCAGATTTAGGCACTTGATATTGTGTGTAGATAAACAGATCTTAATGAATTTTGGATTTTTCCCAATCAGTTTCTTCTTTGTTGATTCTCTAATGCTGATTTTCTTTATCCAAGAACCGGTTGGATATCTTTGGTGAATTTCATAAAAAATAATGTGTCAATTTGACTTGCTTTCTGTTGTTAGTTCTGGTTGGACTTATTGGCTGAAGGCAAGTGGGACATGACTGGGCCCAGATTGGTCATGGGGGCAAGAAAGGTTTCAATCACTGGGGGGAAACTACAGTAACGTGACTGACAATAATATCTGTGTTGGGTTGTCCCAGGTTGTAGGCCACCTTAACTCTGTGTAGGAACCTGAACGTGGGATCTCTTGCATGAGTGTACCTTGTTTACCATTACATCTTAATCTACAGACAGGACATGATGGATATTAAGTTGATGATTTTTCATTGTTTCTAGCCTGTACTCACTTCATATTCAATAGCTTTAGCTAAGCATAATGTTTGTATGATCAATCACATCAAAATCTCCTTAATTCATGTGCCATAACCGTTTCTTCTAATAGGACTATTTTGTTGCTCCCATCTACATGTTGCTACTTGTTTTGAGTGGGTGTTAGTTCTCGCTTCTACCACTAAGGAGAGCAATATGCTTCTTGTAATATAGCACTCAACATGATTTTTCTGGAGTAAAATCTTGACCCTCAAATATGGGCCTGCAAATTCATATTTTGAGGAATCTACTTATTTACTGTGTAAACTGATAATTATGTACATTTTCTCATGAGAATACATATAATATTGGCTACTCTGCTATGATATGCATGCTTCACTTTCGAAAAGTCTACTCATTTATGTGTACATTGTTAACTGAATTTACATACTAGTGTAGGGTACATTTTAATTCAGTTTAGATAAAGTTAAGTATGGATTGCCTCCTGCTTGTTAACGTGATCTGAATTTAATATATTTGTTTTTAATTAGGGGTAAAGAGTTCAGGGTCTTGAGGGAAGCAGGGATTTTGTAACAACTTCTGTCTATTGCAGTCTTTTCAGTGCATTCAGGTATCCTGTTAAGCTTTTTGTGCTGCCTATAATAACTAACTTTAAGGAAGACAAGGGGTCTGGATTGAAGAAATTGGTTTCAGGTAGAATATGATATCTAATGTCTTGCAGCAAAACTGTTCAAAACTGTTGGTGGGAACATTCATGCTTTTAGCAGCCAGAGGTAGAGCATTCGTGTACCATAACTAATAAAATCATTTCTCTTGTATTCCATAATGTGATATGAACTGTCATATAGAGAGTGGTACAATGGAAACAAAAATGTATTCAAAGGCAGCTCAACAATATACTGTCTTTATTAGCGGCAGGAGATATTGTGTATTCATATCCTTTTGAATTGTGTTTTTTGACTAGGTGAACAGCTTTTTCTTTGTTGGAGAGGGTTGATTACTGATGAAACTTGATTTTGGGCACTTGGGTGGAACCCAAAACCATTGAACTGGGTTGGAAATCTAACCTGGTCCAAATGGGACGTAATTTCCAAGAAGTTTACTGGTATACCACTGCAATTTTTATAAGCTTGTCTCATCCTATCATGACTTTTTTGGTTGCACCACGAGGTTGGGTTTTTGGTTTTGAATATTTCTCCTGATATTGTTTCTGTTGTCGAGGAAGGAAATGTAAAATCTCTCTTTTTAAAATCTGTAATGCCCTTTTCCGTCTAGATCACAGCGCAATCTTAATAAGCCTTTTCCCTTTCATTATGAGGCTTTTTAAAAGCTTCTTTTCTTTTGTTATCTGTAATGCTCTTTGCAATTTTCATGTCAGCAGCTGCCTACCCCAAAAGTATTTTAGTTCTTGGTTTTTCTTTGATTTATCAAGTGACATTTAGTTTTGTTTGCACCATTTTATAAATAGAACGGTGAGTTCACATCCAATTTTACTGCTCAGCGTGGCAGTGGATTGGTTTAGTTGTTGCAAATATGATATAGACATCGACAAAGTTTCCTACTTTTTTGTATATTTGCTAAATGGAACAAGCACATGTAAACTGGTTAATCTGAAACAATCACTTTGGGTTGACAGTGGCATGGTGAAAATTTAGAATGATTATAATGATGGCTTGTCTCAAATTGATTGTGTTGCCCACCATGTACGAGGAGAGAGAAGTTAAAAACTCTTCAGAGTAGTAATGAGAGTAAAGTTATGTTGCCTTGTTGCTTTTATGGGAGTATATGGAGATAGAGTGGGATAGAATTCACATGTCTGGGCATCCATAGACTTTAACAATTATAAAATTATCTTTTTAATATGTATATTTAAAATTCATAGATGTGGGCATCGTTGAAATTTAACAATTATAAAATTATTTTTTATAATATAAAATTTAAAAGAGATTTATTTATTATTTAACACGCTTGAGTTGGCCTAGTGGTGGAGAACTTGTACTCTTGAAAGGGAGGTCACAAGTTCAAATTCCACTGGGGGGTAGGGTATGTACACCTCGTTTGTAGCATAATGGATGCCTCCCACAAGGAGTATGGGGTAGTCCCATATAGCTGTCACCATATGTAGACCCACAAACATATGGCTGGTATAGTGGACTATAAAAGGACATTTCCTTTCCTTAATAAAATCTGGAGAGGCCACACAATGACGCCCTCTAAAAGTATTCAACATAGAACTTGAGATTTCCAAATTTTGACATTTTACCGTTAAATTGCATGTCTACCAACCAATGTGCTCTCACAAATTTTTTTAATGGCAGACAAACATGTTTGGCTCTACTTAAGATGCCATTTTGTTTGTATTTGTGAGATTAACATTCAAAATAACTTTCATGCACCCTTCATCGATTACTTGCAATGTTTCCCATGCATCCTCCTCTGTGTTATCAAGAACACACATCTTATGAAGTAGTCTAGAAACATGTGATCTTAAGATTCCAACTTGGAAAGAAACAAAAAAAACAAAATAAGAGAATGGTAGTATGTTATGTTTAATTTGCAACAAAATAGCAAAGCTTTATGCCTCAACTTAAATGGTTATCACTTCATTGTTTGCACTTTATTAATTAGCATTGGATTTAATATGATTTTGGGGAAGAACTCAGAAGTGGAGCTATTCATCCCACTTTATATTCATACTTTATAGTTAGTAGTTTCTTTTAGTGATAACAATTTTGGGGCTATGTTATGAGGCTCCAAAAGTATAAGATAAGCATGGACAAATATTCGTGGGAATAGTAGCACTAAAAATTAAATAAAATTGATCATTATAGTGGTGAATGTTGGAATTATATGCTCGGTTGTTTGTTGTCATTGATGTCAAACTTTGTGATATGGAGGTGTTTGTGTTTGTTCAAACATTGTGATTTGGAAGTTTTTTTATGTTTGGGGAAGCATGATTGTGTGTTGGGCATGTTAGTGCTACTGATTCTATAGGATAGTGGAAGACAAGTATGTACTCAGTGTCACAGAACAATGGAAGACAAGTATGTACTCAGTGTTATAGAATAGTGGAAGACAAGTATGCATTTAGTGCTATAGAAAAATACATGGATGTATTCTGTTTAGTGACAAAGTTATGCAGTTGAAGATAACAGGTATTCAGTTGTGTTTTTTTGAAATCAAGTTTGAAGATAAGTAGATGTGATTTGAATTGTATTCAAGTTTTGGTCTTGGTTGTGTTTACCGGTGATTTGGAAATTGTGTCATTTAGTGTTGTAGTTATGATCAATTTGTGGTCTGCTTCGGTAATGTAATGTGATGACTTTTGACTATGACTGTTGGCAAGTAATATTGTTCTTGACGTGGTGTGCAGATCTCACCATGGTGTGTGAAGGTCCATAAACAATTGGCAAGTTAGGTGGTTCTTTGGGCAGTGTGTTACTACACGTTTAGGATGGTTATAAAAGTTGCTATAGTAATTGCAGATCTGACATTGGGCTATGTGTAGCGTGTTCATGGCTCCTCCCTCTCCTGAAGTGGATTATGCTTCTTGATTTAGGTCTAGGTTATACATTTAATGACTATTTAATTCGGATGGGTTCGTTCTATATGAGACCTATGTATTTAATGTTTATCTCTTATCCAGTTGGGTACATGTTAGGTATAATCTTTGTTTTGGTTTGGATGCTTTGGCATATGACCTTATTGCATTTTGTTTTTGTCATGGCCGACTTGTAATGTAATTGTAATATGCTCTTGGCTTGGCCGGCCTTGTTGCAAACTTTAATGATCTATCTTGTATATAAGTACAATTTGTGATTTGACAAAATGTAAGGGGGAAAACAATAGTATTGTGGGCGAAACAGTGGAGATCTATTTGCAGAGTTTCTGAAGAGCAGAGTTCAGTGATAATGACAGAGAAAAAAGACAGTAACAGTGTGCTGTTGAGGTTGATAGTGTTGTGCAGATCAACTACATTATCATGAGAATTTCTCTTTATCTATTGTGAAGAGTTGTATGTACCTTATCCCTAGGACAATGGGTTTTGGGTGCACAAGATCTTTACAGTATCTTGCTACTTTGGCAGTGTGCCTTTGTTTGCAAGTCCAGAGTAGTGAGCTCCTATCTGTATTCATTGTTGTATTGATAGCGTGCCTCTGGTTGTAGATTTGAAGTAGTGAGCTCTTTCTATCATTGTAATCAAAATATATACATAAGCGAATTATCTTTGTGAGCAAGTGCTCATAGTGGATTTTCCTAGTTTGGGTTTTCCACGTATAAAAATCTTGGTGTTCTTGTGTTGATGTTTTAGTTCATTATTTGCTTAATGTTTTATGTGGTAAGTTGATTACTTAAGAGAGATTTTGGTTTATGCCTATTCACCCCCCAACATTCGGAGTCCCCCCAACATCTAGAGTGTGTTCAACAATGAACAAAGTTGAAAGTGGCAAAAATCTAGCAACCACCACCTAAAATGTTGGAAAGGTAAGGAATTGCAATCTATGATCATAGGCCTGGATGTAAATGTTGCTGCTATAAACAACCATGGGCTTGACCTCATATTCAATCTTGGTATGAGATTGAAGGCCATCAAATTGAATATGTTTATCTTTACACAATTAATAGGTTGCACCAAAGCTACCCCTCTAGTTGATGAATGGTGTAGCGATTTGTGATTTCTAGCAACAACTTTTGGCATGCAAATAGATGCTTCATAAGCATCCTCAAGCACTGGGAAAGGTTTGTATAATCCAACACCTCCATTATGACATCCTAAGCTCTACTTGCATCGCCTCTAAACTTTGCTTACATTAATGCACCATCTTTTGATCTCATGTCACATCCTCTAGGATGACTATATCTTTATCTTTGTGTTGTTGCACTAGAATATACTCAAGACAACTTGACTTTTGATGATTGCACAAATTGTGAATGCTTGTTCTTGAAGTTAAAGCTAATATCATCACTTGAAAGTGAAGATTGCTGTTATTTGAATGACTCTTCTACCCAATTATACATTTCACTAAATTCCAAAGAGTTGAACTAGAACGATTGAATTTATTTTCAACTTGGGGTCAACAATGATCCCTTTGCATGGTGGGTTCCTAGGAAAGTTGGTACATGTGCATGCTATATCAAATTATCCCAGTGTAAATCAAACATTACTTAGAAAGCCAAATGCAAACCATACAAATACAAAAAATAAGTAGTGCTACATGAATTATTGGATACTGACACAACCTTCAAATTTGCCATGCTACCAAATGCACTTCATCATCAAGGTAAAAACCACTTTCATAACCATAAGCATTGCGAGGTGCTTCACAATCAAATAAATATAGCCATGATGACAAAGGGAGGTGACACCATAAGTGTAACCAAGCAAGATTATCATAGTTTATTGCTTTGTCTAGATGAGCCCAACCACATGTAATGAAGCTTTCTAGATTAGAGAATGTTAAGCTTGAGAATGGAGAAAGATTCATGCCCCTTTTTGGCAATAGACTTGCAACATTTTTTTTGTTCCTTGTAGTGATGAAAAGAGACTTGATCAAAGTATGAAAAGTGACTTGATCAAAGTGACTACACATGCCTAAAGCCTCCTCCAAAAGGGAATTTAGCTTCCAATTTGGGCTTGTTTATATCAAACCATATATAAGAATCATTGCATACTCCTTGCATGATTTATTTACATTCTTTTGAAGAAGCTAACTTTAGCTTTGTGATCACCACTTTTCATTGTACTTCGATATTAGTTTTCTTTCTTAGCATAAAAGAACCCCCTCTAATAAATTCACTTGCAAAAAATGTATAACCCTCGTTTAACTTGAATTACCATGTTATGTACCATCAAAGCTGAATCTGTAAAATACTTTTATAATATCTTACATTTCTCATTTCTTTCCTTTTTAACTAATAAGTCACAAACAAGTCTCAAAAGCTCATTTGCAACATCTTGTTTCTCTTCTAGAATTTTTTTGGTTGAGTGGATTAGTGAAGATCTCCTGTTAGTGCACAAAGAAGCATTGGAAAGTGGGTCTCTAGGAAAAAATAATAAGGGCATTATAATGCCCCTTCCTACAAAAGGAGACCATACTTTGATAAAAATTTGGAGACCTCTCACACACCTAAATGTATCATACAAAATTCTTGCTAAAATTCTGGCTATGAGATTAGTGGATGTGGCTATGAGATTAGTGGATGTGTTAGGTACCAATTTTTTCAACACCACCCAAATTGTCTTCATAAAAAATAGATCCATCCTTAAGAACCTAATTACTAGTTGGGAAGCCATGGAGTGGGCAATAACATCTAGGAAAAACTCTACTATGCTTCTCTCAAACTTTGAGAAAGCATATGACTGAGTTGAGTAACCTTTCCTATTAAGGACATTGGAAGCATTTAGATTTCCTATTGAGTTTTGTAACATGACCAACACTTTGTTAAGGGATGCTATATTCAAGTTGATTTGAATGAGATTATAACTATTCCTTTTACCCTTGAGAGGTCTATTAGGAAAGGCTACCCACTGGAACTTGCCCTTTTTGTGATAGCTTTAGACATTATTCATTACTAACTAAGGGATATTGGAACAATTTCAAGAATCAAAGGGATTACTCTACCTAATAATAGTGATTTGTTGACCATTTAGTTTGTAGATGAAATTGCCATCTTTATCAAACTTATTGAAATTAACATTGCTAATTTGATCTAAAAGCTAACCTACTTTTGCCTTACTTCCAGAGCAAAAATATCATATACCAAATGACTCATGTTAGGATGTACTAAAATGCTTCCTCTACTGTACAAGAATTTGATTTTCAATGAGGGATCCTCACAAACAAGTTAAATGCTTGAGGATCCCATTTGCTATTAGCCTGAATTTGAAAGATATATGGTTTTGAATCAAAACTAAGATTGAGAAAAAGGTGATGGATGGAAAAAGTAGTTCCTCTTTGTTGATGCGAGTTTTGTGACCACTCCAACATGCATAATAAAATACTAAATATTCTATCCTCTCTTGAACAAGGAAACCTCATATGCTAAACAATGTGGCACTGCGTGATCAATTAAGGCAACTCCAAGGTTTACAGTGCAAACTAGCAACTTTGTGTTTGATATAACTTAGTTTAATGATGTAATATATCGGTAATTATGCAAGGACTTACTCTATTCTTCCTGGATTGATCAACTCTCTTTCCTCAAAGTTACTAGAATTAGGACATAAAATTGCCTTGAAATTCAAATAAAAGATAAAAAAGATCGAAGGGTTTAGAAAATCCTATTCTATTCCTAGGGATAATGATATCAATAGATTGTTCTTGGATGAGTGAATTCCTATAACCAAGCTTTGTTTTTCCACATGAAACAACTACACAAAGATGATGTAATCTCGAAAGGGAACACAAAATATTTTCATATTGTAATCATTCATCCAAATACCAAATACTGACACAATCCAAATGGACATCCACAATTGAACTTAGTATTTAATCAAGTCTAGACTAACCTTACACTCCAACTTGCAATCAACAAGAAACAAAAGCTATGGCCATGTAATTCATCATTCATCTTCACATTTCTCCATTTCAATCAATGAACTTTAACTAAGTATGAGAAGTAGAAACTATGCAAAATTGAAAGACAATGCCCAAATTGAAAGACAAACAAAAACCACCAATTGAGTCACTTGCAATAGTATTTGCAAGTGCTCTTTGCTTATTTTACAAGGCACAACTACCTTCGAAAGTTATGCAGTGAATGAAAATACAATATATGCCTTTAACCGGAAGGCAGAGAAGGCACACTACCATCTACCCATAGGTATAGATGTGAAAGATTAAATTCAGAATTAAGTGAATGCAGAAAAGTGACACAAAGATCACCTCTCCCACACCCATGGATGGGAAACAAGAGAAGGATGAGCAAAAAACTTCACAATAGATTAATTATTTTGAATTCACAGATTCAAAAATACAATCCACACTGCATGATATAATAGAAATTGCATTGAAAAAGATTACAGAGACACAACGATCTGCAATCTAAAGGAGAGATAAATAAACACACAGATTTATCAACACTTCCTTTATTTCCCAATACAAAATTGAGCTCACAGACTCAACATTTTTGCAAAATAAAACTTGTGCAACCCAGAAAACTTTGCTGCCCTCTCATTTACAACAAAAAAATTATTAACCATTTTTCCTTTTTTTTTTCCATTACATATATAGCCTCTTTCTTTTTCGTTGAGGATTTCATTTTTTTTTTGTAGTTGATTCTTGATAAAGGGAATGAAATGATCCTTTCGCATTCCCATAAAATTGCATCTTTCAAACTAATTTAAAACATCTTTAAACTGTTTTAAATTATTGTATATAAATGAATGAGATATTTTTTAATTTCTCTTGCAACCACTTTTAATTAAAATTGCTATGGGCTAATCGGGTATCCTGGGGTCATGAAAATTTGTGAGCAATGATGCTAATTAAAATAAAACATGAGTTTTTAACCATTTTTGAACAACTCACAAAATTAGGGTACTTCCTTTGTAAACTGGCCTTGCCAACCATATCACTCCATAGAGAAAGTATTAAAATAATATATCATATGAGCTTGTTTGGTCATAAGATTAAAGATGGGAACATTTAAGACCAAAATATCAAGTGGGTTGTCTTTAGATTTAAGTAATCAACAACTTCTTTTTGGATTCATTTTTAGACAAATGGATATGTATGTAGAATTTGACTGTAGCAGAATGAACCTTGAACCGTTGAACCATCAAACTCTTCTAGAATATTCTTCCTTTCAATCATTCTCCTTCATTAATCACTTCTCCTTTATATTCTCATGTGAGATGAACCACACATTTTGAACCAAACGGGAGGTACAAAAGTTCAAGTTCAATATTTGCCAACTTGCTTCACACTTTCTAAACTTACACTCAACAGAGGCTCGAGACTCAAAATAAAAGTCATGATATATTCTCATGCATAATGAACCTTGAATCGTTGAAATTTTGAACTCCAATCATGAGGTTCAATCAGAGGGTTCAAAATTACGTACTTCGACAAACATAAAAGCTAAAGTAGAAGACTTTTCAACCATAGAACAATGACTCAGGGAAACAAAATGTCAATCAAAAGAAAAATAAATATGCTATATTTTTTCTCAAGAGAGAAGTTATGAAAAATTAATATAAAGAAAAAATAGGGAGGTAACAATGGCTCTAATTGGGGAGTGATTTTTCTTGCAGAAAACAAAGAGCTTCAAAATCTTTTGCTAAGACCAGGTTTTAAGTCCATTGGGAAACATAGTCAAAGAAATTGTAGAGGACAGGGAGTTGCTTACAGAGGGCAGAGGGGAATAAGTTGTATACCAAATATTTGAACTTTAAACTTTAAACCAATTACTTAATGCAAATTTGAACACTTCAATAACAACACCATAACACAAGTATTTTTTTTTGAGGAAAACCCTGTTAAGGGAAAAAAAATGGTAGGAATTAGCACCCACAAATAATGCACTAGAAATATTGTATCCCTATTAGGAGATCTAGCCATGTTAGGAGATGATTTTTACATTCATTACAAGTCCCTGTTAAAGGAAAACCCTGTTAGGAGTTGAATAAAATGCTGAGCTCACTACCCGAGCACACTGCCCAAGGTGAAGGTTAAATCCACCTTCTGAAGGATAAACCCACAGTCTGGACCCACTGTCCAAAGAGAAGTATAAGAGTATACTTATAACTGTGAACTGACTAATAGAAACTTTCTTTGCCTATACAGTTCCAATGAAGTGCATTACAAACATAATCACTGCTCTACATCCATCAAAATTCGCATCCACATGCTCGCAGCATCCAATACATCCATTCCACGACTTTACACATCAAGACACTTCTTTCCTTTATACAAGTTACAATAAGCAATTAGGTTGGCTAGTTAAGACTTTCCCAATGCACAAACAATTACATAGACCCTTGCTAAGATACACACAATACCTTACACAAGTAATTAACAAATATAAATCATCAGTGTTGCACCGAGATCCATAATTCACGCTCGCCAATTATTAAGCACGTTACATCTCTGTAGTTGGCCCCAAATAGGTCTTTGCTAGTCCACACGCCTCAAATGACATCATCAGGAAGCCGACGACCCAAGAGTCAAAAAGAATGTTCTCTCACGTATCTTTTATCATGCCTTAAGCTCACATATCATGACTCATGCTTGCATCCAAGTTACCTCAAAAACTCAGAGACCATCTCTGTCATAATCCTCTGTCATTGCACTGTAACCAGTCTTTACCAAAACAACTATAACTCATGCAACTACTAACATAAGATTCAACGACCTTAGACATAAGGTATACACTCATCCCTCTACACAAATCCGTGCTCGCATACTCTCACACGCCGTACACTATCTATACACATCTTTCAATCTCTCATGTACCTGTGATAACCAGTCTTTCTAAGAATTCTACTAAATCTAACTGAAACATATGTTGACATCAATGACAAAACATGAATGTCAACATATCAACAACAAAAATTCCAACAATCTCCCCTTTGAAATTGATGGAAACATATGTGAAAATCCATCAACCCAAAAGTAGCTTTCTTAATACATTCTTCTCAATATCCTCTTCACAACCCCCCTAAGATAGTAGGGATTTTTCACTTATATCTCTCCCCCTTTGACATCAATGGGAAATGGTTTTGTAGCTCTTTTCCTTCTTTGCACATCCCACCTCTGCAAGGTGTATCTTTTTCAAATATTCATGCTTGCAACAAACCAGGTGCTTGATCACCCAAATATGTTATGTTGTGTTCTTGTGATCACTCCCCCTGAGGAGTAGATCCAAGCATCAAGTTTAGAGAATAATATAGCTCTAATAAATTCTAGAATGATGCATTCCTGCATCATAGTTCTCACAAGGAGGGGTTCTCACCCCAAGCACACCTCTGAGATACTCAAAGGCATATTTTGACAAAGGTTTAGTCAATATATTTTCTATTTGCTCCTTTGTACTGATGTACTCTAATCCAACTTCCTTTTCTGCAACCATGTCTCTCAAAAAGTGATACTTGATTGAAATATGTTTATTCTTTAAATGCATAACATGATTCTTTGACATGTTTATTGTGCTTGTATTATCACAATGTATAACCACTGGCTCTTCAAAGGTTATCCCAATGTCCTTTAGCATCTATTTCATCCAAACAATCTGTGTGTAATTTATAGCAACGACTATATATTCTGATTTAGTAGTAGATTGCGCTATACAGTCCTGCTTCTTACTTAACCATGAAACCAACCTTTTTCCAAGGAAAAATGCACCACCACTGGTGATTTTTCTGTCATTAACACTTCCTTCCCAATCAACATTAGTATAAGCATTCAATGTAAAATCATAAGACTTCTCATACCATAAACCATATTCCAGTGTCTCTTTTAAATATCTAAATATCCTTTTAACTGCAGTAAGGCGAGTCTCCTTAGGACCAACTTGAAACCTCGCAACAATTCCAACTGCACTAGCTATGTCTGGTCTAGTGTGAGTTAAATACCTACAAACCTCCAATTATGGACCTGTATTTTGTCTGAAAAACACTTTGAGATTCATAAGTAGTAGTAAGCTTGCATCCAGTAACCATGGGTGTTCCAATAGGTTTACAATCTTCCATTCCAAACTTCTTTAGCAACTCCTTAAGGTACTTGGTTTGAGAAATAAAAATAACATGTTTACTTTGAGTAATTTTCAAACCAAGGAAGAATTTCATTTCTCCAATCATAGAAATTTCAAATTCACTTTTCATTTCCCAGAGAATTTGTTACTCATTTCATCATTGCCTCCAAAGATTATATCATTCACAAAGACTTCAATAATCAAGATTCCATCTTCACAAGTTCTCAAATATAGATTGCTATCTGCACTACCTTTTTTTAAACCAAGATGTAATAAATACTTGTCTAACCGGGCATACCAAACTCTAGGAGTTTATTTCAGACCATACAATGCCTTCTTCAATCTGCAAACCATGTCTTCACCATCTATCAAAGGAAAATCATTAGGTCTCTCAATGTAGACCTCTTCCTCTTGATCGCCATTCAGAAATGCAGACTTCACATCCATCTGATATACCTTAAAGTCTTTATATGCTGCATAAGAAAGGAACAATCTCACCGCCTCTAACCTCACAATAGGTGCAAATGTTTCTTCCAAGCCTATACCTTCCTATTGTGAATAGCCCTTTCTAGCCAGTATAGCCTTATTTCTTACAACCATGCCATCTTCATTCATTTTGTTTCTGAAAACTCATTTAGTTCCAATTATATTCTTGTCCTTAGGTCTAGGAACCAATTCCGAAGTGTTTTTTCTCTATCTGATCTAATTCTTCATGCATTGCCTTAGTCCAATACTCATCTTTACATGCCTCGTAAGCAGTCTTAGGTTCTACTTGCAGAATCATTAAACAAAGCTCATTTCTAGCTTTAGACCTTGTCATCACACCCTTATTAACATCATCAATTATCTGATTCCTAGGATGATTCATTTTAACATACCTTTGTGCCTTTGGTGCTTCTATAGGTTCATCCAAGCATGTATGAATCTCAAGGATTTGTTTAGTCTCTTGATTTTTCAGTATTCTTCTCATTCTCTGGCATCTCAATATGAAACCTCTCATCAATTTTCACATTAGCACTTTCAAATATTTTTCTTAATCTCAGATTGAAACATTTATAGGCCTTACTTCTAGTAGAATAGCCAAGGAAAATTCCTTCATAACATCTAGCATCAAAATTTCCAATTTCATCACCTCTTTTGATATAACACTTGCTACCAAATATTTTGGAGTATTTTATAGTAGGAGAATAACCAAACCAAAGTTCATAGGGTGTCTTATCAGTACCTTCTTTGATCTGAATTCTGTTCAAAGTGTAGACAACAATACTGACTTCTTCTCTCTAATTCATATGAGATACATTACCTTTAAGCAACATAGTGTTGGAGATTTGTTTCTGTGCAGTTGATTGATTGTATGTTTGTCATTGATGACAACATATAATACACAGTAGTGATTCTGTATGTACTTATCAAAATGATGATATCAAGCCTTGCGTGGATATATTTAGATTGTAGACATGTTTAGTATGTTATGTTTATACACGCAGACTCAGAGATGATGTTTCAGTCAATTTGGGTAATTCAGTTATTGTCAGTTACAGTTCTGGAAGAGTATCTGTTTAGAGCCGACGTATTTAACGTGTTTCTTGAGTTGCACCTATCTTCAGGATATGCATGTGTATATTCATGATTCTTTATGAGTTGATGACAGTTATCTAAAGGCAATTAACGTGTTTCAAGAAGATTGCAAAGTTAGAGATGATTTGGTGAGGCCGACTTAGTGAAGCGTCACGTCTATTTAGTTTGTGTTGCGTGGACTTAATATTATTTACGTGCTTAGTAAAGCCGACAAGGACATTGTGAAGAGTTGTCTTACATGTCCCATGATATCATACTTTGAGAAAGATACTTATAGCAAGTCATTTGTGATACACTAAGTGTGAATGATACGAAAAGAGACAGAAAATGTACATAGCAGAATATCAGTTGTGGTTCATTCATTAAGAGTCTATGTGAAGAAGAAATAGAAGATTACAATACATTGGAACTGATCAAGACAATAGGTCTACTCTATAGTTCATCATCAGATATAGTGCATATCTGTTCTACAGAAGGTTGTAGCCTTCACCATTGAAGTAATGAGCTTTTGGATAGTGAGTCCTCACCCCTAATAGGGTTATTTGTAAAATACTCCTAACAAGGTCAGACCCTTAACCATCTCACTATACTTATTTCTTTGTAAAGAACAACTCCTAACAGGGTTGCAAGATCTTCTAATAGGGATTACTATAAACAAGTATAGTTCACTGTGGGTGCTAATTCCCACCGGGGTTTTTACCTTTTGGTTTCCCCGTAACCAAATTGTGTGTTGTGTACTGTGTTATCTGAATGAACATTTACTTTATTGCATTCTGAAGTTAATAAGAGAAAATAATTAAAGTTACTGACAACTGATTCACCCCCCTCTTAGTTATCCTTTGGGACTATTTTAACAATTGGTATCAGAGCCAAGTGCCTTGGAGAAGAAGCCTAAACACTTAAGGTAGATCAGATGTCTTACTTTAGAAAAGAGAGCCCTAAGTTCGATGGAGAAAATTATCTGGATTGGAAAAACAAAATGATAACACATCTTCAGTGTGTTGGATTTGCGATCTTTGAGATAGCTACACAAGAAGTTGTTATTCCATCTCTGAAAGACCTTGCAAAGGATGATGCTACCAGTAGACAAAAGGAGACATTTACCAATAATGCAATTGCTAAAGAAGCCCTAATCAACGCCCTATCCGACAGTGAATTTTTTGAGATCAAGAAAATTGATAGAGCATACACCATATGGAAGTATTTAGAAGATATGTTTGAAGGAGATATTCAAGCAAAGAATGTGCGCAGGAAGACATGGAAAAAGAAATACAACAGTCTTAAGATGTTACCTGAAGAGAACATTAGAGCCTATAATCAGAGGATAAATGAAGCAGTTTCTGGAATCAGAAACAATGGTGGAGAAATATCAAAGGAAGATATAATGGACAAGCTGTTGACTACTCTAACATCAGACTATGAAAAAAAGATCAGTATTCTAGAGGAAACTATGTAATTTTCACAAGACTTCAAAGGAGAGACTTTGATTAGTAAAATCTCTGCATTTTAGATATCAAGATTAAAGACTAAACCAAAAGGTGAAACAGCCTTCAAAGCATCAGTCCATGGTAAGAAATCTCACATCTCTAGCAATAATGAGAAATAAGATGTTGATGAAGAACTGGAAGAAATCATAGCTATGATTGCTAAAAGAGA
>MU224609.1:569529-594853 GCA_018584345.1 Thuja plicata | reverse complement strand
ATTATAAACCTAAATACAGAAAGGAATGTTATCATGCTGAAGAAGGTGTAACTGATGAAGATTCAGGAGAAGATGAAATTGGATTCATTGCCCTTAAAGATATGGAAAAATTGCCTAAGGATATGGAAATTGAAGATGACAAAGAAGCACAGGAGTTAGCCCTAATTTCCAAAGCAGACATCAGAACTGATTAGATCATTGACAACGGTTGTTCTCACGACATGACAGGTGATAAAGATAGATTTTTTCATCTAGAAAAATACAAAGGTGGTATGGTTAGATTTGGAGATAACACTTCCAAACCTATCATAGGCAAAGGATCCATCACCTTGGATGGAAAGAATAAGACTGATGATGTTTTGCATGTTGATGGACTACATCACAATCTACTAAGTGTTGGATAACTACTTGACAAAGGTTATCATTTGGGATTCAAAGACAACAAATGCATCATTAGAAACAAAGATGGAGACATGATTGCATCAGGATCAAAGACAAAAGGTAATGTTTTTCATCTCAATTCAGATGTAAGTTGTTTTGTTGCAAAAGTGGATGACAGTTGGTTATGGCACAAGAGACTCTATCATATAAATTTTGATAACATAGTAAAGATAAGCAATGTCAAAGCAGTTAGAGATCTTCCCAGTATTGCAAGACTAGTAGACACAATATACAGGGAATGCGTTATGGGAAAGCATGTAAGGAGTTTTTTCAGAAGCAAGCATAACTCAGTTGAAAACAAATTGGACCTAGTACATACAGATTTATGCGGTCCTACTCAAACAAGATCATACTACGGAGAAAGGTATTTCATTTTGTTTGTTGATGATTTTTCAAGGATGATGTGGGTTGCATTCTTAAATGATAAGTCTGAAGCCTTTGAGAAGTTCAAAATATTCAAAGCTACGGTTGAGCATGAATCTAGATTAAAATTGAAATGTCTGAGATCAGATAGAGGAGGAGAGTTCACCTCTGATTAGTTTTATGACTACTATGAAGAACATGGAATAAAAAGACAATTGAGTGCTCCCAGAACCCCACAACATAATGGGATTGCAGAAAGGAGGAACATGATTATACTTGATATAGTGTGCACTATGATGATTGAAGGAAAAGTTGCGCAGACATATTGGAGAGATGCAGTCAATACAACATTATATACTATCAACAAAACACAACTAAGGCCAGGCGTGGACAAAACACCTTATGAACTTTGGTTTGGTAATGTACCTACAGTGAAATATTTTAGAATCTTTGGTAGCAAGTGCTACATCAAGAGAGATGATGGTGTTGGTAAGTTTGATGCAAGAAGTAATGAAGGTATTTTCCTTGGTTACTCTACTAAAATCAAAGCATACAGATGTTTCAATTTGAGATCGAAAAAGATAATTGAAAGTACTCATGTAAAGATTGATGAAAAGTTCATGGTCCAAGAAAGGTACTATGAATACACACCTATGATTGAAGATGAACCCAGGCCTAGCAGTAAAGATACTATTATTGAAGAAATGTTTGATTGCATTGATGTTTCATGTAATGAACCTGAATCAAGTAGAGAAGAATAGATGATTGAAGAAGAAGAAATAACACCCAAGGTTCCAAAATTCACATCTAGATACCACTCTAAAGATGATATCATTGGAGATCAAAGCAGCAGTGTTTTGACCAGATCAAAAGAAAAAATTCTAACAATGGATGAAATGGTATGTTTACTTTCATAGATTGAACCTTTAAGTGTTGAAGATTCTTGTAATGATTCTGATTGGAAGAATGCAATGAAAGAAGAATTAGATCAGATAATTAAGAATGAGACATGGGAATTGGTTCCTAGACCTAGTGACAAAAATGTGATTGGAAAAAAGCGGATCTTCAGAAACAAGATGAATGAAGAAGGTACAGTAGTAAGAAACAAAGCAAGATTGTTTTGTAAAGTATATGCGTAGAGAGAAGGAATAGACTACACTGATACATTTTCCCCTGTGAGCAGACCGAAAGCCATAAAATTGTTCTTGGCCTATGCAACATTCAAAGACTTTAAAGTTTATCAAATGGATGTAAAGTCAGCCTTTTTGAATGGTGACTTCAAGGAAGAAGTCTACATTGAACATCCCTGAAGGATTTAATCTTTCAGATAAACCAGACATGGTATGCAGATTGAAGAAAACACTCTATGGTCTTAAACAAGCCCCAAGAGCTTGGTATGAGAGACTTGATGGTTATCTTACCAAGATTGGATTCAAGAAAGGTGCAACAAATTGTAACTTATTCACTAGAGAGACACCTGATGGATTACTACTAGTTGCCATATTTGTTGATGACATTATCTTTGCAGGTAATGACAAACTTAGTGCAGCATTTGCAAAATAAATGCATAATAAATTTGAAATGAGCACGATTGGTCCTATAAAATACTTTTTGGGACTAAATGTAAAACAAATAGATAAAGGTATATTCATTAATCAGTTAAAATATGTGAAGGAAATATTGAAGACCTTCAAGATGGAAGACTGTAAGCCAGTATGCACCCCTATGATAACAGGAAGCAAGCTTTCAGAAGATGATGATTCTATAGCAGTTGATAAGACATTGTACAAATCTATGATTGGAAAACTCATTTATCTAACTCAATCTAGACCTGACATATCTAATGCAGTTGGCATTGTTGGAAGATTTGCAGCTGAACCCAAGCAGAATCACCTAATGGCAATCAAGAGGATATTCAGATATCTAAAGGGAACTATAGACTATGGTTTATGGCATCCTAAATTAGAGAATGTACAACTTCATGTGTATACAGATGCAAATTGGGAAAGTTGTATTGATGATAGGAAGAGTACTTCAGGAGGAGCAATATTTCTTGGAGATAGGTTGGTTTCTTGGATAAGCAAGAAGCAGAACTGCATTTCTCAGTCAACAACAGAAGCTGAATATGTTGCAACAACACTGAATTGTTCAACCATGGTTTGGATCAAGCAGATGGTTAAAGAATTTGGTATTCAGGTTGATTATCCTATTGTGATTCATTGTGATAACACTAGCACTATTAACATGTCTAAGAACCCTGTGATGCACGCAAAGAAAAAACACATAGAGATCAAGTACCATTTTCTAAGAGAAAAGGTTGCAGACAAAGAAGTGAAATTAGACTATGTGAGCACCAAAGAATAGTTGGCAGATATTTTTACAAATCCTCTATCAAAATACACTTTTGAGTATCTCAGGGAGAAGTTGGGAGTAATTCCCTCTCCTGAGTCTGATTGGATAAAGCAGCAAGAACATCAGTCCTTAGTGACTGATGAATGGTTGACTACTCTACTTCTGGAGTAGTACCTGTGCCTAATTGTTTATGGCACCCTTTTCCATTGATGTCAAAGGGGGAGTATATAGTAAGGGGGAGCATATAATCCGGGGGAGTATAAAAATAGTCAGAAGAACTGAAGCAGTGTAGAGGAATCTTTGATGAGGATATTGAGAAGATTGTAAAAGAAAGAAGACAACATGTGCTGAAGATGTTTTTAATATCATATGTTGCCATCAATGTCAAAGGGGGAGATTGTTGGAGATTTGTTTCTGTGCAGTTGATTGATTGTATGTTTGTCATTGATGACAACATATAATACACAGTAGTGATTCTATATGTACTTATCAGAATGATGATATCAAGCCTTGCGTGGATATATTTAGATTGTAGACATGTTTAGTATGTTATGTTCATACATGCAGACTCAAAGATGATGTTTCAGTCAAGTTGTGTAATTCAGTTATTGGCAGTTACAGTTCTGGAAGAGTATCTGTTCAGAGCTGACATATTTAACATGTTTCTTGAGTTGCACATATCTTCAGGATATGCGTGTGTATATTCATGATTAGTTATGAGTTGATGATAGTTATCTAAAGGCGCCTAACGTGTTTCAATAAGATTGCAAAGTTAGAGATGATTTGGTGAGGCCGACTTAGTGAAGCATCGTGTCTATTCAGTTTTTGTTGCGTGGACTTAATATTGTTTGCGTGATTAGTAAAGCTGACAAGGACATGGTGAAGAGTTGTCTTATAGGTCCCATGATCTCATACTTTGAGAAAGATACTTATAGCAAGTCATTTGTGATACGCTTAGTGTGATTGATACAAAAAGAGACAAAAAATGTACAGAGCAGAATATCAGTTGTGGTTCATTCATCAAGATTCTATGTGAAGAAGAAGTAGAAGATTACAATACATTGGAATTGATCAAGATAGTAGGTCTACTCTACAGTTCATCATCACATATAGTTCATATCTGTTCTACAGAAGGTTGTAGCCTTCACCATTGAAGCAGTGAGCTTTTGGACAGTGATTCCTCACACCTAACAGGGTTATTTGTAAAAGACTCCTAATAGGGTCAGACCCTTAACCAGGTCACTATACTTATTGCTCTGTAAAGAACAACTCCTAATAGGGTTGCAAGATCTTCTAACATGGATTACTATAAAAAAGTATAGTTCATTGTGGGTGCTAATTCCCACCAGGGTTTTTACCTTTTGATTTCCCCGTAACGAAATTGTGTGTTGTGTACTGTGTTATCTGAATGAGCATTTACTTTATTGTATTCTGAAGTTAATAAGAGAAAATAATTAAAGCTACTAATAATTGATTCACCCCCCCTCTCAGTTATCCTTTGGGACTATTCTAACACATATTCCTAGCCGTATCCAGTATAGTTCTATTTCTTCTTTCTACTATCCCATTCTACTAAGCTATCCTAGGAGTAGAAGTCTCTGTGTATATACCATACTTTTTGTAGTAAGCATTAAAAAAATCTGATGTAAACTCTCCACCTTTGTCTGACCTCAAACACTTTATCTTAAGACCTGATTCAATTTCAACTTTTGCTTTGAAAATCTTGACCTTATCAAATGCTTCAGATTTTTATTTGATAAATGTAACCCATATCATCCTAGAATAGTCATCAGCAAAAAGTATAAAATACCTTTCACCATAATAGGATCTAGTCCTTGTAGGACCATAAAGATCTATATGTACTAGATCCAACTTCACTCTTGCTGAAAAGGATTTTCTCTGAAAGCTACTCTTAGTTTGTTTTCCCATCACACACTCTCTACACATAGTGTTAGTAGGCTTCACAATTTTTGAAAAATCAGTGATTGCATTAGTGTTACTATCCCTTACAATATTATCAAAATTTATGTGAAAAAACATCCTATGCCATAACCTATAGAAGTTGATAAATGCAACTTCACCCAAGATCACCTGCATGCAAAGACTGTTACCGAGAAGCAAGACAGAAGACAGAAAGCTATGGCGGCCAATAGGCCAGAGACTGCAAAATCATGTTGAAAAGAAATGATTTCTATATTCAACTATGATGAAAAGATTACAATCTCAATGTGAAATGCAAAGTGGTCATTCCTTATAAAGGATACCGAAACCCTAAAAGGGAAACTTCTAAGAAATAAAAACTGCCTAAGTGAAACTTAAGCACAAAAGAGTAATAACTAAAGATTACTCTAACACCCCCCCTTAAGTGTAACTTAGGAAGAAGCAAAACAGCTAAACTACTGCAGAAAATAGGAAAGATGGGTCACGGAAACAAGGCCTGATCAAGTACCCAAAACATAAAGCAAAAGGATGTCCCAGAGAAAGGAACAAGAAAGAGCAGGAAGCATCTCCGAAGCATGAACTGAAAACTCTGTCAGAAGAGACTGCTGGAACCCCCACTGAAGTGCATGACCAGGTAGAGAAGACAAATGTCTGAAGAGCTGATCAATCGAAGCAGGAAGCAATAGAACCAACAGGTGAACCCCCCCATAATACTGAACTGGGAGAGGTGACAGGAACACTGAAATGCAATGCTAGAAACAACTGCAGAAGAAGAACCAAGAACACCAACAGTGCAACAGAAGCACACACACAGGATAAAGGGCGGTGTCACAGACACACAACATGGGCTAATGTCGTGGAAGGTACGCTCACTTGACAAAAGTGGATGCACCTAAAACGGCAAAAACATCATAACCCCCCATGGCACTTTATAACACAGTGCGAGTACAAAAATTGAACAAGGTGTACAAGATCCAGAAATGCAGAAAAAGGCACTTTATCTCAGTGCGTTTTATAGAACAAAAATGCATCAAAAGAGCATACAAGCTCAGATGACAGAAAGAAGAGTGAGCTATGAAATCAGAAGAAGAGATCCCAGGACCTGTAGAACCAAGCAATCCACCAGAGTGCATAAACTGAAAAACTCAGAGGAGAGAAAACCCAGAGCAGAATCTAGAAAAAATAACCTTTACCATTGAATAGAACACTGAACCAGCTTTCCGACGATATCTCGTTTGTCGAAAAAGGAGTCCGGATGAGCCAGATATGATTCCCGGAAGGCAAAAAGAGACATCGGACTTCAACAGCAAAAAATGCTGTCGAAACGGTAGACCCAAAAAACCAAATCACCGTAGTCAGAAAGAGCTTTCCGACGATATAAAAAAGTCCAAAAAAGACCTCCGTATGCTCCCTGTAGAGCGAAAACAGTGTAAGGGCCCCAAAAAGCTCACCAGGCCATGGTTTAAGCCCCAGGGGCTAAACAAAATAGGCCCCTGGGCGCATGGCGCACCTAGGGGGCCAAAATCGGAGCCCACGGTTGGCAATGAGACCAGCCGCTATAAAAAATAGCCCGCGGGGGCTAGAGAAGCCGCCGCCGCCGGCGGAGCTGAGACCAGGCGGTGTGGAGGCGGTGACCTGGGGCAGAGGCTGGAAGTTGAGCGGGGCGGCGAGCAGAGGCCGCAGAGGGCGGCGGGCGACCGTGCTGGAGGAGAGCCACCGCGGGTGGTGGGAACGCAGGGGCGGCGGGGGCCGCAGAACAAAGGGCGACTGGGCCGCTGCAGGTGGCGTGGCAGGGAAACGCGCAGCCGGGGGCTGGGCCGCGGTGGTGCGGCGGCGACGCCCCAATAAAACACTGTGAACATTTTTAAAACGCTAAAAAAACATTGAAAAAACAATGTTTTTTAATTTTTTTTTCTCGTTTCTCGTGCCGTACGGCCCTTGAAGGCTGAAAAAAATTCACCAGATGCCGCGGTGTCCAAAATGGACGAAAATTATATCAATCCTGGGGTTTTTGGGCCTTCCAGACTCAACCGTGAGGTCGATTTTGGTCCAAAATGCCTCCAAAAATAGAGACCCCCCAGAACTAATGAAAAGTGCCAGGAAAAGACTGGCGATCTTCAAACCCTCGAACGCTTCAGAAAAAACTCGAACAGCCAGCAGCAAGATGGCTCTGATACCATGTAGAAGTTGATAAATGCAACTTCACCCAAGATCACCTGCATGCAAAGACTGTTACCGAGAAGCAAGATAGAAGACAGAAAGCTATGGCGGCCAATAGGCCAGAGACTGCAAAACCGTGTTGAAAAGAAATGATTTCTATATTCAACTATGATGAAAAGATTACAATCTCAATGTGAAATGCAAAGCGGTCATTCCTTATAAAGGATACCGAAACCCTAAAAGGGAAACTTCTAAGAAATAGAAACTGCCTAAGTGAAACTTAAGCACAAAAGAGTAATAACTAAAGATTACTCTAACATAACCAAGTGTCACCTACCTTTGCAACAAAAAAGGTTGCTTTTGTAGTATTCAACTCAAACACATTACCTCTTGACTTAGTACATGATGCAATAAAGTTTCCAGATTGACCTCTAATATTGAATTTTCTATCCATGAATTGCAAATTATATCCCTTGTCTACAAGATGTCCTACACTCAAAAAGTTGTGCTTAAGTCCATCAAAAAGTAAGACATCATTAGTGTTAGTTTTACCATCAAGAGAGATTGAACCAACTCCAATGATTAACTTAGGAGTGTTATCACCAAATTTGAGTACACCACCATCATATCTATTCAGTTGAAATTTTTTATCTTTATTACCAGTCATATGATGTGAACAACCACTATCAATTATCCATTCTGATTTCTTTTCAACATGCGATACTAGAGCTTTTTCTTCATGAATAGGTTGATCATCTTTAATAACAATAAATCCAATTTCATTCCCATAATTCACAAAATCATCGTCAGATACACCTTCACTAACATAGTAGCATTCCTCATCCGTGGAGTAGTTATACTTGTAAAACTTAGGCTTATGCTTAGGAACCCTTGTAGGACATCTAGATGCAAAATGACCAATCTTATTACAAGAAAAATCTTTCAGCGGTAATTTTCACTCAAACTTACCCTTACCTTTCCTTTCCCTTTTTTCTATTAGAGCCACAAGTTTAGCCAGTTTCCCTTCTTCTTCTTTAATCTTTTCCCAATCATCATCATATTCTCCAAGCTCTTCATGTCTATTTCTTCTGCTAGAACTCACAAGGCTTGATGAGGTCTTTTTGTCATTATGAACAATAGCTTTAAATGAATACTCTACTTTAGGTAATGCATCCTGTAACTCTATGGTCTCAAAGGTGGTAAGCTTAGCAATCAAGACTTCTCTGTTGAATTTTTTTTTTAGTCGTATGATATCCTCTATTTCCTGCACTTTAGTCTTGTAGGCAGGTGTCAAATATCTAAGAATATTTGTGATCACTTCATCTTCAGTATATGTGCCTCTTGAGTTTCTGATTCTAGTAACAACCTTTGTAACCCTCTTTACATATGCTCTAAGATTCTCATCATCTCACATCCTTAGATTCTTCATTTTAGCCTTCCAATTATGTAGTTTTTCCTTCTCAGTGTACTATTCTCCTTCATATAGAGCCTCTAGCCTTGTCCAGATGTTATGAGTTGAATCAAGATATTTAACCTCTATAAATTTTGCCTCAGAGAGCGCACTTATCAGTGCTTCCCTTGCAACCATATTGAAAGAAATTTTTTATTTTCTTCCTTAGTACCATTTCCTAATTCATCTTCTGCCTTGATTGGTTCATCCTTGTTTTTCATCATCCAATAATCAATTCCCAAGCATATCAGATGAATTCTCATCTTATTCTTCAAACTGTCAAAATTTTCAACATCAAAATTTGGACTCTCCTTCCTATAGTAAGCTATCTCAGAATCACCTCAAGAGGTTAATATTTCTCTCAGAGGACCACAAGCTCTGATACCAATTGTTAGGAATAATACAACTGAGGGGGGGGGGGGGGGGACTANGGGGGGGGGGGGGGTGACTAAGTTGTATACCAAATATTTAAAATTTAAACTTTAAACCAATTACTTAATGCAAATTTGAACACTTCAAGAACAACATCGTAACACAAGTATTTTGTTGTCGAGGAAATCCCTATTAAGGGAAAAAAACTCTGGTGGGAATTAGCACCCACAAATAATGCATCCTTGTTAGGAGATCTATCTTTGTTAGGAGCTAATTATTACATTAAGTACAAGTCCTTGTTAAAGGACAATCCCTATTAGGAGTCTTCTCAACCATGTTAGGATTTGAATGAAATGATGAGCTCACTGCCCAAGCACGTAGCCCAAAGTGAAGGTTAAATCAACCTTCTAAAGGTTAAAGCCACCTTCTGGACCCACTGTCCAAAGAGAAGTATAAGAGTATACTTATAATAGTGAACTGACTTATAGAAACTTGCTTTGCCTATACAGTTCCAATGAAGTGCATTACAAACATAATCACTTCTCTACATATAGCAGAACTCACATCTACATGCTCGCAACATCCAATACATCCATTCCATGACTTTACACATCAAGACACTTCTTTGTTTATACAAGTTACAGTAAGCAATTAGGTAGGCCAGTTAAGACTTCTCTAATGCACAAACAATTACATAGAACCTTTCTAATATATACATGGTACCTTACACAAGTAATTAACAAATATAAATCATTAGTTACGTGCCAAAATCCATAATTCATGCTTGCCAATCATTAAGCACGTTACATCTCTATAGTCAGCCCCAAATTGGTCTTCGCTAGTTCACACGCCTCAACTGACATCATTAAGAATCCAGCTACCCAAGAATAAAAAAAAATGTTCTCTCATGTATCTTGTATCATGCCTTAAGCTCACATATCATGACTCATGCTCCCATCCAATTTATCCCAAAAACTCAGAGACCATCTTTGTCATAATCCTCTGTTACTGCACTATAACCAGTCTTTACCGAAACAAATACAACTCATGCAAATACTAACATAAGATCCAATGAACTTAGACATAAGGTATATAATTATCCATCTACATAGATCTACGCTCGCATACTCTCACACGCCGTACACTGTCCATACACATTTGTCAATCTCTCATGTACCTGTGATAACTAGTCTTTTTGAGACTTTTACTAAATCCAATAGAAATATATGTTGACATCAATGAAAAAACATGAATTTTAACACCTCAACAACAAAAATTCCAAAAAATCCTACCTTAAGAAGGCCCCCAGACGAATCATGTGAAGCCATTGACCAACTAGGAAATATAGGACCCGTTACAGAAAAAAGAAATGCCAGACAATTCCAATGATGAATCACCATATATAAGAAACCCCTATGTATAATCTTGTAACCAAATAGCCATTTTTCATCATATGCCTCTGTGGCTTTTTGAAAACAACCAAACAAGCCTCCATAATATACTTCAGATAAATGAGACCAATTGTATTGTGTGACCTATTTTGAATCAACTTCCCTTTGACAAAAAATGGATTTATGATTATTGACATAAACTTTTCCAATCTCAAAATCATCACCCAATGAAGAAACTAATTATTTTTCTTCAATAATAAATTCAGTCAGCCTGTATTTTTTGAGCACTAGTTCAACATATTTACCTTTATGAGCTAAAAAATAACCAACAACTTCTTTCATAATCACACAATCATCACTATAATCCCTTGAGTATTATTTTGATATACCAACATTATAAAAATGACTACTTTCCACTTTTCTACAATAATTTGAAAAATCAGATTTAGCTTCTGTATGATTTTCTTCTTTTTGTAAAATAATTTCAAAATCATAATTATTTTTAGAACTGATTTCCAAAAATCTTTTCCTAGCTCATCTTTTTTAAGAGAAGAAAAAAAGTTTTCATTAGCTGATTGAAAGTCATATAATTGAAACAAAGGATTGTTTCTAACCATTGACTCTTCACAAAATCCTGTTGGCAAGTATAGTGCATTGATCTTGCCCCAAGTAATCTTATTCTCAATATTTTTAAAATGCTACTCCATTTCAATTGATGTTGTACCATTATTTTTAGATGCAACAATAATCACTTCTTCACTTGGTCATGAAAGATGATCATAAAATATCGGAAACTATTTTTGCAAAATAATTTCACAATCAATCTTTGGGTGCATAGCCAATGATTGTGGCTACTGAAAATCACTTTCTATGAACATGGGATCAAAATTTATGGGAACCATATTCTCTTTGTCTTCATAAATGAAATCTTCATTGAGAAAGAAAGAGGATGGAGAGTACAAATTATTCACACTACTTTCACAAGCATGCATCTCTTTTTATGATATTTCCTCCTCAATGTTTTCATCAATAAATTTAGGCAAATTCAAATTTATACCTCTTTTATTATTACCCGAATCACAAGTGAATGCATCTAGGTTAATTTCAGTAACATAACCATTCTCATCCACAATCTCACTATGGAATTCATTGTTTGATCTCTTCACGAACTGATTCAGAATGAAGACAACTTTATGTTCATCTGATAACATTTATTTTTTAGGAGAAATGAGTGGTTTCTCATTCATGCATGTTGAAAAAGATTCAAGCTCCACATTTTCAGCTTGATAAAATTTCTTTTTTGCTGATTGTGACCCCAAGGCACTGATAGCTCAAACAATGTTGGCCCAAAATGTCATTCTCCAAGAAGCGAGAAAGTGTATGCTATTTGTTCTTTAAATCTTTCTGTTACAGCCTGATAAGTTTCTTGTTTTAAATTTTTTCAGTTGATAATATCTCTCATGTACACTTTTCAGAAGTAGTGCAAATTTGTTATCTTCAGTTTGGCCCAACTTATTCTTTTCAACCTCACAAATGATTTCTTCTAAGGCATTCCAAAGATATTGAAGTATTTGATCATCTTCATCATTTATCTCTTCAATAGTAAGTCTCTTTCTGAATTTTTTTCTTGGGCTGGACCTCTTTCTCACTCAATACTAAAAAATTGTAAGAAAGAAAAGAATCTAAGAGAAATGGAGCATCATAATCATATTCTCGTAATTCCTCTTTAATCTTTTTCAAATTTTCTACTATCACCTGCAACTGATGAGTTTCTTTCTTGAGATCTTGGAGTAGGTAATATCTCTCGTTCATGCTTCTCAATAATAGTGGAGGATTGTGGTCTTCGAAAGGATGCAATACTTTCTTCTCAACTTCACATATGATTTATTTGAATGCATCCAAGAATGAATGGAGTATCTCATCATCTTCAACCAATACTTCTTGGAAATTTGGTGAAGGTATTCTTTTCTTGGACTGAATTCTTTGATTAACCTAGCCTTGAAACAATTTTCCAAGATCTTTAAATTCGTAGAGTCTCCAACCTTCAATCTTGGGAAGGCACCCTTAGATATATGAAACAAGAAAAGCACATGCCTCTTCATTTCCCCAGCGGAGTTGCCAAAAATCTCTTGGTTAACCAATTTGTCTTTCTTAAAAAGAATCCTTAAAACTTGTTAGGATTAAGTAATACTGAGAGGCGGGGGTGTGAATCAGTATTACAACACTTTAAAAATGAACTTAATAAATTCCAACTTAACCATATAATTACTAAAATTAAAGGAACATAAGCACACAACACATAACTCATAACACCATGAATTGTTGTTGAGGAAACCCTGGCCAAGGGAAACCTCGGCGGGGATGGTATCCACAAATATGAACTAAAAGTATAGTTTCCCTGTTAGGATACCTAGCACTGTTAGGAGATGAATATTAAATTAGTACATTTCCCTGTTAGGGGAATACAAAATCCTATTAAAGGTATACTGAGCACACTGCTCTTACAATCATAAATAGTTCTGTTATAATCAATTATTATTAGTGAACATTACAAGCATCAGCTATGCTTAGATAGTTCCAATTATAGCTCACATCTATCTTACATCACATTGCATCCATGCATTCCATCTTCTTCATATCATCTCATCACTTCTCTTCTTCACTTTACAAAAAGTTCTTCACACACACACACATATATATATATATATATATATATATATATATATATATATATATATATCTTTTACATCATTTAGTCATCTCTCTACTACATCACAAAATAAAATTAATATATACTCAAAGAGTAAATACAAAGTCAGTGACCATATACTACCAAAGAATAGGTAATCCATAATCACAATCCAACTTAGCATGCTAGGAGTCTATGACATACTCTCTCAATCATCGTGACTGTTCACCTTCTCTGTATCCCTGTTACTCTGTCTTCACACGACTTCAAGATACTGTAACTCTCTGTGATCATAAAAAAAACTCAAGAGACCTTACCAGAAGGTTATACATACTCCAAAATGTCTTCCTCTAATCTTTCATGTCCCCTTGCATCATATACTATCTTAGCTGTCCAAAATTGTACCGCTATACTCTGTATTTTTGATTACTGTACTTAGTCATTTTTCTATCTGTACATCCAAAACTATAAACAACTTCAAGCGATCATCATTCCAGATGTGTTTCCATAAATGACAACCCTCGAGTGTATCATATCACTCCAAAAGTGCATCACTTGCCAACAATCTCTCCCTTTGGCATTGATGGAAACACTTAGTGAAAAATGACTAAGTCTGAATACCAAAAAGATATCTGTACATTTTCTTCTTCTTCATTTCTTCTCTTTACATATATCCATTTTTCTTTTCTTCTCTCCCTTTGACATCAATGGAAAAGGTATACAAAAATGTAGAGTGCATCAAAATTTTACTACTGCTTACCATAGAATTAAACCATATTTAATACATCTCGGAAAGAGTCTTCCAAGATCTTAACTTCCTTTGTCCAGGTCTTCAAAATTTGAATCACATGAATCAGTCTGTTCAATGCAAATGAGGAGGTCTCTACTTCCTTTAAGTCAGTAGGCATATTTGCTGTAAGGGCCTGCACTGTCTTCTCTATATTGTTAGAGATATGGGCCTCAAGAATTGATAGCTTGGGAGTGATTAGACTCTTCAACAAACCAAATATTTCCATAACTCCCTATTTTAGTATCAAGAACACTGATTTTGTCCAAAATATTGGACACCTCTCTGTCTAACTCCAGTACAAATTATGAGGAGGTCTCACAACTTTTCATCAACTTATCCAAAGTAGATCTATCCTTCGCTACTATGTCCTCAATGTTTTTGACATGTATGATAGGGTTGATAAAATAACTGTATAGCTTCCTACCTTGTGTGACACAACCTTTTTCCTCTGATGTAGTCTTGTTCAGTATGCCCAAGTACCAAGAAATAGACTTGCACACTTCCTCCAATTTCTTCGTGAGATATTTCTTTTCAACCTTCTCTTCTCCAATCTTCTCTAAAGAATCATAGTGACTGTCAAAGTCATCTAGTGCCTTTTTCAAGTTCTATGCTTCATCTTTTCCTTGAAAACAATAGGTGTTGGAAGTAGTTTGTTCATAGTGTCAACTGCTCTTGTCATTACCTTGGTCTTCTTCTTTCCTTTATGCTCAGATCTTTCTTTAGCTTTACTAAATGTGATGAAGGACAAATTCATCAACTCATCCTCATCCTTGTTCTCAATGTTAGTGCTCAAAGACTTGTTTGCACTTGCCAAAAATAAAGGTGAAAAATCTTCAACGTTAATCACTCTATATTCCACTATTACATCAATGTTTTCTTTTTGAATTTTTTTCTCTGTCATATCCTTGTCACTGATTCCTCCAATGTCTGTATTCTCCACAAAGGGGTCATTCACATCATGTGAAGTGTCCAATGACATAGGGACACCAGAAACATAAAAATCTGGTTGCTTCACAGTACTTACAAACTGACTAGCATCTTCGCTCATTGCTTTGTCAAGATTTATCTTAGATTTCTTTGATGATTCTCCTTTCTCAAAGGATTTGGGCTTAGGAGCCTTAGGTGGTAAGATGTCCTCAGTTTGAGTTCCCATTAAGACTTTTTATATAGCTTTCTGTGTCTCTTGAGTAACTTCATCATATCTTCCTCCCATTATCTTCATTAGTCTTGTTTTGGTTCTTAATAGGGGTTTAATTTCATTCAATATTATCCGCATTTATTTGATAGATACAACAGGTAACATGCCTTCAATTTCTTGTTCTCTGATCACTTCATCTTCCTTCTGTGCTAAATGCTTGCTTATCTCCAATTTCTCATACAATTCCTTAGGTATACTACCTTATATCTCTAACAAATTCTTCTTAAAGACAAGTAAATGTTTAATAACTATGTCTTCAATTAGAATTTTTTCAGATGCCTCATACCTGTCATAGTATTTTGTCAATGAAACAAGCTTCCCTTGCTCAATAATCCTCTTCTCCAACATTTTCATATCAAGCTTTCAAAGCTGTCTCACATTAGTGGTCTTTTCTTCATCTTTCTTCGCTTTTCTTTCCATCCTCTATTCCTTAGGAGGTGAGTCTAGTTTAGTGGACCTGGTGTTTCTTCTAGGTGGTAGCTTTGTTGTCTCTTATTACGATGTCTTCTGTGGTGGTGAGGGTGTAGTTACATCTATCACAGTTGAAAGTGGACTAACTATCTGCACAATTTCTGGAGGTGGAAGGGTTGCAATAGCAATGCTTGCCAACCCAGAAGCTCTCTCTGTCATCTTCTTCATCACTTATTTCATTTCTTCTTTGGATATTCCTACCTTGGTTTCCAAATCATCTACTATATTTTATATCTTCCTCTTCCTTAATTCTCTAGTATACTCCTTCCTAATCTTTGCTGAATTTTCCTCATAAGTTCCCCATCTCTTCTCTGATGAATCAACTTCTGAAGCTAAAATGTGTTCTACTTGCATGATTAGAACTTCAAAACTTACCTCATAGCCTAGTCGAAAGAACCATTTATTTCTAGGTATAATTGCCTCAAAGAATACACAATCAGTTTCACCCATGAAACAAATTGAGTCCTTGTATTTTTCCACTATTGCCTCATGAATTCTTTCTATTGCCTTCATTTCTCTCTGTAGGATTTTGATCATAGCAAACATTTCACCATCTACCCATGTGCTATTTTATCTCCTATAACTATGATAAATTTGAATGCCAGTAGGTATATTGTCTTTCCATTCTCTAGGGTGCGTACCAAGAAATTTGTGAACAATGTGAATGTACATGTGTATCAACAAAGATCCAAATTTGAATTCTTTAGACTTGTCCTTCTTTATCTGCCTTACATTCTCCAAGAATTGTTGTGTTAAGACTTTGCATATATTATACTTAACTTTTTCCTTCACCATCTTATAAGCCATTAAAATTACACCCGCTGATACATAATTTAGTCAGCTTCTATAATGGAGTTTATAGCCCAAAATTATGGTAATCAATCTTACATCATGTTGGAATACATCATTTACCATCATCTCTCTCTTTCCCCACTACAAATGCATTAGGGTTTCTACCATCTTCTTAGTATTCTTCTCAGCAACAGGTACTATACCAGTATTGTCCAATCATATTATGGCATGAATAAATTTGCTTTAGATCTTCACAGGATGATCTCCAAGCCATATGAACTAATCATGAACTCTTCTCAATATAATCTTTATCCATTATTCTTTGTCAAATTTGTGAAGTTCAATTATCTTGATAATGCTCAGGTAATTTAGATGTGCGAACTCATTTTTCATCTTTCCATCATCACCTATCATGCTTTCCATCTTTGTAGCAATTTCTTCATCTCCCAAAGCTTCAAACTTGCAATGTATATATGCCCTAATATCTTCAACATGTAAAAATCCGTAGGGTGTTTGAGAAAACGTGCCTTCGGGGTCATCCTCAATAGATTTGAAAGGGTGTTTCTAGAATTTGTACCTAGGTCTCTCTGCAACATCAAAAATCATAGGTGTACCCATTTCAAAAGTTTTGCAATTGATCTAAATACCTTTTTACTACGAAAATGCGAGATCTCTGCTTCTATAAAACTCTTCAATATACTTTCTCTAGCTCTAATTCTGCTCAATAATCTGATCTCCTTAGGCTATTCTCTACAAATGATGTCCAATTATGTTCTTTCAATTATCCTTATACTTCACTGAGTGAAAAATGACGCAGTTCCCGATAAATTCATTTTTGCACACAGACCAGTCGAGTAGCAATCTAGCGATCATAGTATATAGATATATAAAACCATGTGATCATAGATATGTGTTCCAAAACATATTTACATGCTCTCCCTAAGCTCACAAGAGCTCACTCCTAAAATTTAAGGGCTGGAAAAATTTATGATGTATTCTTCCAATGCTCCCCTAAGGCCATGCTTGGTCATCTAGCTTGATGTAGCAATGTTAGCACCAGGTGAAGACTCAGTAGCATCTATTGACTCTCCATGGACCTTTTCCTCACTAGATTATTTTGCCTTCCATACCTTATTACTGTTGATATATTCTTTTTTCTTAAAAGAACTCTCAAATTCACTTATGTACTCTGCAAGACTCTTACCAGTATAAACAATATCCTTATTTGTAACCATAGGGGGTGGTCCTATTCTATTGTCAGTTCTATTGAACCTACCAAACTTTGCTATATGCCCTAGATTGTTGCATTTGTAGCATATAGGAGGTGATATGTTCTAATTAAACTGCAACTTACAATACCTTGCAATGTGCCCAAGGTTATTACATTTATAACATGTTGTCTTAGATGCTGTCTACTCACTAATGTAATCTTGTTTATATCTAGATTGATCAGGTTTCCTGCATTCTTCTTTCTTGTGCCCATATGCATAATGGTTAAAGCAATAACTAGAAAAAGGTTTGAAAGGGGCTTTACCTCTGCAATCTCTCTTAATGTGTCCAATATTTTTATAACCAAAACATCTACATATGAAAGGTCTGATCTATTCTTTAGGTTCTTCAAGAGTAGGTCTTTCTCCATCAATCTTCGCATCAGATTTTTCTTCTTGATTCTTTGAACATGCGGCTTCATTAAATCCAACACCAGTCATGTCTCCTTTAGGTTTTTTTTCGTCTCTCTATTCATCGATCAATTTACTACTCATGTGAAGTTTCTCAATACTATTCTTTGCCTCAACAAGTTCTCCTTTTATGATATGATTGTATTTCTCCAATTCCACATACTTGTTCTTGTAGTGTTCAAGTTCAGTCTTCATTTTTCCTATTTGAATATTAGCATCCTTCAAGGTTTCTTCAATTTTTTTCTTAGCATCCTTTTCTTGTTGAATCTCTTTAGCCATCTGTAGTCAAGTAGTTTCATAATCAAATTTTAAGGTATCTTTCTCTTGCTCAAGCTGCATTATCTGATCTGAATTATCATTGTCTGAATCCTCGTTTATCTTAACCATAAGATCTTGTCTCTAAATTCTGGAAAGTTCAAGCTGTTCTTTTAGTTTCTTAATGAATCCCTCGACTCTTCTCAATTTGAATTTCAAGTCACCATTCTCCGCTTTAGCTTTGTCAAGATCTTCAAGTGCTACTTCAAAGTTTTCTTCCAAGATTTTAGAATCCATCTCGATCTCCCTTAAGTTGTTAGAATTCCTTTCCAAGGTGTTAATGTTTGTATCTACAATCGTATGATCATTAGGATACATATAATTGTAGACATCCAAAAATATTAATATTAATATTAATATTATTTTCCCTCTTATCCCTCTAACTATTTAATTTAATCAATTAAATAGTCTCATTTGCTAGTATTTATCAATAGCTTAAATACTATTCTAATATATTTCATTTAAATACATTTGTCTCATAAAATCTCCTTTTTAATAAATTTACATTTATTAAATCCCCCATATTCCTAATTCTTCTAAACCATGGTTTATTCAAATCTAATTTGAATTATAATCTAAAACCTTAGCTAGGAACCTATTAATCCAACCTAGACAGCTTACCCTATTCCTACCCTCCTCCCATCACCTCATTTCCTAAGTATATTTACCGACCTAACTGTCCTCTGATCATGCTTAATGGGTGATTCCTAACCTTTTTAAGGATAATGGAATGCTCACCCACATGGGGAAATTATCTCCAAAAAGGTCGCCCATTCCTCTTTAATTTCTTCTTACAAGTTTGTCTCCCACTTGGAAATATTGAGCTACTCAATATTAAATGCCAATTTTGACTCAAAATTGGCCATCTTTTCAAACCTATGTGTCCCTTATGTGGCTCTTATGTGGATGCCACATAGGTGCCACTTCATCCAAGCCTCTTTATCTCTCCCAAAACTCTATAAATAGAGGCCTTCTCCTCTTCATTTTCCATCTCTCATATTTGCATTGTTATTATGCTAACATAGCTCTAGATTTCATGTTTTCATAGGCTTTTAGTCTTTCATGCTTAATTCACATAGATATCACATGTTAGGCTTCAATTTGGTGAATGAATCTTAGCTCCAATCTAGTATATGCATATCATCTTCATAGCTAGTTTAGATCATCATTTGGAGGATTTGAGACTAGTTCCTTATACTAGCTCTTGAATTACTTCATTTGTTTCCATGCTTGCATTACATTTGGGGATCCATTATATTTAGTGTGTTTGAGAGAGCACACCTACATTCCATCAAAAGAACAAATCAAACAAGTTAAATAGGGTGCTCACTTGTTTTAGTTCAATCTGATGTTATGTTGATTGCTTTGTTACTTGCTTGCTCTTTCATATGTCTTTGAATCGATTGTATGTGCTAACACCACTAACGTTTTACGTGTGAGATTGCTCCCAATAGTTTGAAGAATTCCCCATACACATTCTGGAATGCCCAGTGGGATCCACCTTCCTAAATTATTCTAACTTCTAGTCTCATTTCTTCCAAATTTTTCCAAGCACATAGATCGGCGTCTGCATTTTACGCAGAGGCGTCTATGCAAATGCCGGTTCTCCCTGAACTGTCGTTTGACGTCTGTGATTAACTCGTGTCTGCGACCTGGACTGGCGTCTCTGCGTAGAATTGATTGTTTAAAATTTTCCCAAACATAATTTGTCATCTATCAAGATTTGTTGTGTTTCTTACTGATTTTAAACATTTTAGCATTCTATTTTTTTAGCAGAGATCCATTTTTACAAAGTTTTATAATGCTAAAAATTCATTAAAAAAAACAAATCTTGATGGCTTCTTAAGAAACGTTAGCTTTTTAATGTTTGGAAAGTTTGAAATGGCTGAATTTGATCTGATTAAAGACTAGAAAGAAGAAAAAACTAACTTTGTCTGCGGTCTTTTTGTGCTTGCAGTTACAACAGCGTCTGCGTAAACGCTGGTTCATGAACCAGCATTTGCGATTCACAAACCGTCATTTCTGCTTAACCGACGTCTGTGTCCCACAAATCGGTGTCTCCGACTGGTATAGCCATTTTCTGGTTTTCTGTGTTTTTAGCCTATTTTCTACATTATGTCATTTTTAGGCTAAAACAAGAATCAATGTCTGTGCCCAGAATCGGCGTCTGTGCTTTGTCAAATTTTTTTGATCATTTTCTAACAATTGTCTAGTGGTTTTTGTGTTTTCAATGCTTGTCAAAGGCTAGAACTGAAACTACTAATTAGTTGTCTTGCAGCACCACTGGCCAAAGATACAACTTTGAAACTACTCATATTTGTCTTGCAGGTTGCCTCACATCAAAATTGACAAAATGATCATGTTTGTGTTAATCTTTTTTAGGCACATAGACTAATTAGTTAGATTTTCCTATCTAATCCTAAGTGAGTGTTAGGGGATTATGTTCTCTTCCCTTTTGGGAAGATAAAAAACCTAGACACACTTACTTAGTGTTAAACAACTAAATCTTTTGAAAAACAACAAAGCTTATCTTGTGTGTTTGTGGAGAAAATGATACTAGATAGGAGAGTATGCTCTTTTCCCCTTGTGGGAGAATCATAAATCCAGACTCTTTTTTGTCGCCAATCCAATTTACTTTGAATCTTTTAGATGGGCCTGCCGGTTGAGGAAAAAATATCTCAGGAACGACCCACGTGAGAATGAGGTGTAAGCCACACCACTCTAACTCATGTTAATTAAATTTACTCCTTGGGGTTAAAGCCTCGGGAGTCAGTTGGCATTTGAGCTTATACTCGGCTCTCGTCTAACTTAAGTGCGGCCTCGCGGTCTCAATCATGTTTACGTGACCACTTTTGTCAAGACGCTCTATGGGGCTATATGCCTAAATTGTGCTTGTGTGGACATAGAGGATACAATCGAACGGAGAACCTTACTAAACACTCTAGGCTTAGAAGCTACTTGGAACACCCCTAAAAGGTGATATGCTTGTGCAAAGAAGATAGTAACTTCCCCAAGATCACTCGTACATTCGTGCCACCCTGAGTGTTTGGAATTGGATAATACGGTGTCATGACTGGAGCCATTGCGTGCTTGGTGACAACCATATTATGATTAGCTCTTGTGTGTGTGCCTAAGCTTACGAGCAAGTATTTTCATGCTATGCCAATTCCTTAGGTAGATTTTGTGCTTGAAGTGCTTGAAAAACATTGACAAATCCAAAACACAGATGGAATACCCAACATTCAAATTTGTCACGTGCTTGTATCCTTCAAGGTTGCTTTGTCCCTTGTCAGATTGTTTTCAGACACATGCTTGCTATTTTTTGGTTTGATTATGCTGAAATTGGTTCTTGCCATAGGACAAATCTATTGAAAGTCAGAACAAGATCAAAATTTTGCCAGATTATCAAGACAACGTCCCTTTGCAAAGACTACCTTGAGCTCTAATTTTTAGAATTTGGTCTTTTATGACATATGTCCTAAAACATCCAACTATTCATCCAAGATCATATCTATTTATAGGACATAACCGAATCCAAGAAGCATAAGATTGTGGAAACTCCATTACCAGCTGTGCAAAGAGAATAGAAAAACACAACCTAAGAGGCTACCAAGTACCAACACATCACTGATTCCATCAAACAAGAGATTCATAAACAGGAAGAATTTGACAAAGTGATCTACAACAACAAGGTTTCTCATTTCATGGGCAAATATCATCTAAACTCTGCTTTTGTTGGATTTGAGCAATATTACTAGTCAGTTTACCACAACAAACAAAAGTTATTCCTCTTCTTAAGCTCACTTAGCTTGTATTTTAGGACCTCTCTTAGGTTGTCATCTTTAAAAACACATCACACACTCATCTTAGCATGATCTTACATTAATCAAATCAACCCTAATCAACCTAGCATCATCCTAATCATCATCCAAAGCATCCTTGATCACATCCCTCACTTGGTATTGCATCCTTCTTTTGAGTTGCTAAAAACCTACATCTTAATCAAACCCCATCCTTGAATGTCCTTAAACTAAGCATTGTTTAGGATAATCTGCTTTGTCTTTTGCAACCTCATCACCTTGATCAAAAGGTTGGTTCACATCAACAAAGAATCTTGTCTGCCAAAGACCACAAGTCTATCTTAGGTAGACAATTGTATCCACTTGATCTTTCATTAGGGAAAGCAACCCTTAATCCGTACATGCACCAAGTTATCCTTAGTCCTTAGGAGCATCCTAATCCTAGTATCATCACCCTTAGCTTCCTAGGCACATCCTTTTACATCACATCTTGCATCTCATACTCCTTTAGGATAGTCATTTCATGCCACCTATCACACGAGCCACTAAGAAGAGGAATAACATGGATCCTAATCTTGCCGCTAGCTTATCTAATCCTACGACTGACAACACCAATGCCATGGTCACTTATGCACCTGAGCCCAACGATCAAATTGAACATATCTGGGTAGACACTATTGAAACTCCCACTCTAAGTACCATGGAAATATTTATCAACCATCCAGTGCATGTCCACATGGTAAATGCCATGAGTGGGCTCAACAACAATCAGGTACTCTTAGACATTCAACAACAAGGACTTCAAATCCCACCTTGGATTATACCCACACTTGTCACATGACCTATGGTACTTCCAGGGGAACATCCTCATCCCAATAGAAATGAAGTTTTTTATCCACTTCAATGAGCCCTACAAGTGGGAACTCTTATCGCACAAGTAGTTCATCCGTCCATTCCACCCTCCATCATGCACACAACACCCTCACCTACCCCAGGAGTCCTACCTCCTGATGCCACATTAGAAACACAAATAATACCCCTTATCACTATACAGTCACCTTCGCAAGCCATAATTGCTCCTCTTTCACAAGCAATCCCAACATTCATTGCAAACTTTCCACCACCACCAGTCAACACACAACAAACCACCATTCCACCCATTCCTACTTAGCCCGTTCAAAGTGCAACAGCCAGTTCACAACATCAAAGCACCCAAGTCTCCATGCCTATTTTTCCTTTCTTCACCATATGCATTCCACCTACCAACGCCTATAACCAACCCTTATTTCTGCAAGGGTCCACTTTTCCCGCTCCACCAACAACACAATCACAATGAATTATAGCAGTTCTATCTCAAACGCTGTTCAACCCAAATCCCCCCATACCACAACCATCCATGAATCCCTTCGTTGTACCCCAAATTCCCATCCAACCCACCCAACAACAACAACAACAATAACCTATCCAACAACAGCAACAACAACCTATCCAACAACAACAACAACCTATTCAACAACAACAACCATCTCAACAACAACAACTACAATAGAAAATCACCAACCCATTCACATCCCAAGAACAATAGCAACAACTCAACCCCTTCACAGCTGCACAACCCACCATCCAAACTACATAGCAGCTGCAACCACAAACGCAGGGGGAAAATCCCCTCATGGAACAACCACTGCAACAGTTTTCTAATCCTTTCATCCTACCCATGCAACAACAACAAAATCATTCCACCAATTACATAGCCATTGTTGGCAAGTTGACTTCCTGAGGAAGCATGACTTATTTTGTGTTGTCAATCATGGCAACAAAGTCATACTTAAGTTCTATCATGAAAGGAAAATGACTAAGTGTGAAAACAGTGCAGACAGACACATACAGAGATCAGTACATCAGCGCATGTGTTAGAGATCACACCAGAGCATGCCTACATAGGTATATACTCTATGGTGTATATACATGCTATATCCAGATGCGCAGAGTACAAAACATTAGTACAAAAAAGTTACATGCAGATTAGTAGACCTGCAGTCCAGGAAACAGAGCATGGAAGCCGACTATAGTTTTGATCAATGTGAATGATTTTGTAATGTAATGGCTAAGCGCCTTTAGTTATAAGTTTGTATTAATGTAATTAATGTTGTAGTAAACACGCTTAGGCTGACTTGTTCGGAATCGTTGTATATTTTGGTTTAAAGGCCGACTAGAGTCTTGTTTTGGGTCGCGCCTATTCAATTGTAAACATATAAGTATGTAATGTAATGTAATGTTATGTTACAAGCGTTGATTATTATGTATGAGGAAGATGTAGATGAGTAGTATAATGAAGTTAGAAGATGATATAGCTCTTTAAAGGAGTAAGAGCATCCACGCATACACGGAACTGATCAGACAACAGTGTCATTACAACAGTTCATTTTTGATATAGTACATATCAACATTTAGAGGGTTGTAGCCTTCATCTTATTGGTCAGTGAGCCTAGGTAGTGAGCCATATACCTTTAACAGGGTTTTGTAAAAGACTCCTAATAGGGTCAGACCTTTAACCAGGTCATTGTACTTAATTTGTAAAGACTGCTCCTAACAGGGAAAAGGAACTTTAACAGGTTCATTATACCTAGTACAATATTTGTGGGTACTAATCCCCACTGGAGTTTTCCTCTGATCAAGGTTCTCCGTAATCATATCATGTGTTATGTGTTCTTGTGTTATGTTTCTTTGGATGCACATTTGATATATGTTTAATTGGCTGAAATATAATTAATAGATAAACATTGATTCACTTCCCCCCCCTCAGTGTTTCTAACAATTGGTATCAGAGCTCTGGTCCTCTAAAAGAAAGTTTAACCACTTGAGGAGATCATGGACCCAACTGAATCAAAACATTTGAAAAATAATCTTGAAGCAACTCTTGAAGATCTTGACAAATCTAAGAAGGAAAATGAAGAACTAAGATTGAAAAATGATGGCTCTCAAATACTTAATAAAAGGCTAAGAAAAGATCTGAAAGATTGTTCTACAAGTGATCTAGGACAAATGGTCAAAAATATTAATGAAGAGAATAAATATCTAAAGGATAAACTTGAAGATCTGGAGGAACAACTTACAGAT
>MU224609.1:545046-557734 GCA_018584345.1 Thuja plicata | reverse complement strand
CCCTAATCATGCAAAGGTGAATGACAACTCTCAAATCAATCCCTAGTTTAACTCAACTCTAAAATTGAAAATAAATCCAATTAATTAAATAAAAATGTGCTTTATTGCCACAACTCAAACAAGACTCTTAATTACAAGTTGAGATCTTTTTGAATTTGAAATACTTTTCAACACAATCATGCACAAGTAATTAATAAAATATTTAATTAAATAGATTAAATATTTATGTCACAATAATGCATGCAACCAAATATTTAATTATTTAATTAATCACATAAGCTCATGCAATATAGTTTTCAATTAAATATTTAATTAAATCAAAATATTCAAATATTTCAATTTAATTAATTATTTAAAATAAACTTAGGATATAATTAAATTATTAATTCAACTATAATCCATTAATTCACTAAACATGGAAACTCACTCAGTAATCCAAAAATCACCTGAAAACATAATCAAGCAAAAACACACAAACTCAAGAGAGAGGGTATTCGAATTTTGTCAACCTAGACAAATCCGAATATTTTAGTCATACTGAAACTCATCCTACATTAGGACGATTAGGCTTAGGTTAGGGTTTTGGATCTGTATGTCACCTCCCCTCTTAACCATTGAGATGAATATTTATGGGCACGCTCACTCCTGCCAATTCAGGGAAGATGATGCCCTGTACCTACAATCCTGTCACCAAAAGAACATGCATGTACATACATAATATAATATCACAATCAATGATAGGGATTGGTCGAACGTGTGGATCTCGCCGAAGCAAGTAACTACGTCTCTGTCCTCTACCATAACAGCATGCAAACAGATACATGAACAAGATAACCATACACATGCAAGTATGGGGTACATACAATATAATCGAAACATAAATCATCACATCCTGATAATAATCATAACATCATAAACAATAGTCACCATCAACTGAAAGAATAGTAGCTCTCATGAAAGTAGCCTAAAATAATCCGGCCTATCAACTGAAACCAATGCCTAAAAGAGTACGACATCACAACTAGAAAGCAAAACACGAGTGGGTATTATAGGAGCAATTGAGAAAAATAATGATTGGGGGAAAGACTCAGCATATGTCTACAAACTAGACCCAAAGGCATACTTAGGGAAAGAGGAGAACTTCAGCCACAAAAATGAAATAGAAAATAAAAATAAAAAAGAGAAAAATTGATCCCCTAGCGAAAACCCCTCTGGGACGCTATCTGATCATAAAATAGTAAAAACAAAGGGCGTATCCCCTGGTGAAAACCTCTCTAAGGCACTAGAGGATGGAGATTCTCCTCTTCCTCTGATCCATGATTACAGACCTAAACAGTCATTGATTCTCATTGAAGAAGAAAAACCTGTCAACCTGGGTACCAAAGAGAATCCCGCCATCACATACATAGCAACATCTCTAACTGAAGCAGAAGAAAGTGATCTTGTCACTTTATTAAAGGAATCCATCAATAAGTTCGCATGGTCTTACTCCCACATGCTGGGATTAGACCCCAACTTGGTGGTTCACCATCTAGCATTGGACCCAAAAATCAAACCTGTCAAGCAAAAGCTCAGAAAGATGCACCCCAAAGTGGCACTACTTGTCAAAGCAGAGCTAGAAAAGTTACTCCAAGCCAAGATCATCCGCCCCATTGACTATTCTGATTGGATTTCTAACATGGTGCCCATCTCTAAGCCTAATAAATCAATTAGGATATGTACATATTTTAGAGATCTCAATAAGGCATGTCCCAAGGATGATTTCCCCTTGCCAAACATAGACGTGATTATGGATCTCACAACAGGACATGAGATGTTGTCACTCATGGATGACTTTTTTAGATATAATTAGATCTACATTGCAGAAGAAGATTAGCATAAGACAACGTTCACCACCCCTTGGGGCACCTTTTGCTATAACATGATGCCTTTTGGCTTAAAGAATGCTGGGGCAACCTATCAAAGGGCCATGACTGTTAGTTTGCATGACATGATCCACAAGATTCTTGAAGACTATGTGGATGATATCTTGGTAAAATCAGTTAAGAGGGAAGATCACCTAGATGTTCTGGAATGCATCTTTGACAGAATTGGACACTACTACTTAATACTCAACCCTAAGAAATGTGTCTTTGGAGTCACATCAGGCAAAATCCCAGGGTTCATTGTACCCAGAAGGGGCATTGAAATCAATCCAAAGAAAGTACAAGCTATCATAGAGATGCCTCCACCAAAAACACTCTAACAACTACACAACCTCCAAGGAAAGCTACAATCTATGCACCATTTCATCTCTCAACTAGCACAAAAGTGTCAACCATTCACTCATTTCCTGCGAAAAGATAATACATTCAAGTGGGATCCTTAGTGTTAGAAGAGTTTTGACGAAATCAAAGAATACTTGGCTAATCCACCCATCATGGTACCACCTGTACTTGGTCGACCACTCATCCTATACATTTCTGCTACTACAACAACACTGGGGGCACTCCTTGCTCAATTGGATGATGAAGGCAAAGAAAGATCTATTTATTATATCAGTCAAACCTTAGTAGGTTATGAGCTCAATTATTCTCCTATGGAAAAAGCATGTCTGGCAGTGGTCTTCACCACTCAAAAACTTCACCAATATATGCTTAGTCATACAACCAAGCTCATTTCAAAGGTGGATCCTCTTAAGTACCTACTCTCCAGGATTACACTCACAGGTCGAATGGAAAAATGGGTCATGTTGCTCAACGAGTTTGATATTCAATATGTCAACAGAAAAGCCATTAAAGGGAAAGTAATTGCGAATCAACTACCAGAAGCGCCATTGGTAGATGCATATCCTTTCGTTACAAAATTTACAAATGAGCATTTATACATGATAGAATAACAACCAACTTGGAAAATCTACTTTGATGGGTCCTACACAGCTCATGGCGTAGGGGCAGGAATACTTTTTGTCACACATCAAGGTGACTACATCCCTATGTCATTTAAATTGGGATTTCCCTACACAAACAACATATCAGAATATGAGGCACTAATTGTAGGACTTTGCATGGCTATAGAATGGAACATCACAGATATACATGTCTTTGGCAACTCCCAACTCATCATCAAACAAGTCCTAGATGAGTATCAAACCAAAGATGACAAATTGACGCCATATAAGCAGATGGTTGACAAACTAAAATAACACTTCCTCCATCTGTAGATAACACAGGTACTAGAGGATGGAGATTCTCCTCTTCCTCTGATCCATGATTACAGGCCTAAACAGTCATTGATTCTCATTGAAGAAGAAAAACTTGTCAACCTGGGTACCAAAGAGAATCCCGCCATCACATACATAGCAACATCTCTGAGTGAAGCAGAAGAAAGTGATCTTGTCACTTTATTAAAGGAATCCATCAATAAGTTTGCATGGTCTTACTCCCACATGCTGGGATTAGACCCCAACTTGGTGGTTCACCATCTAGCAGTGGACCCAAAAATCAAACCTGTCAAGCAAAAGCTCAGAAAGATGCACCCTAAAGTGGCACTACTTGTCAAAGCAGAGCTAGAAAAGTTACTCCAAGCCAAGATCATCTACCCCATTGACTATTCTGACTGGATTTCTAACATGGTGCCCATCTCTAAGCCTAATAAATCAATCAGGATATGTACATATTTTAGAGATCTCAATAAGGCATGTCCCAAGGACGATTTCCCCTTGCCAAACATAGACATGATTATAGATCTCACAACAGGACATGAGATGTTGTCACTCATGGATGACTTTTTTAGATATAATTAGATCTACATTGCAGAAGAAGATTAACATAAGACAACATTCACCACCCGTTGGGTCACCTTCTGCTATAACATGATGCCTTTTGGCTTAAAGAATGCTGGGGCAACCTATCAAAGGGCCATGACTGTCAGTTTGCATGACATGATCCACAAGATTCTTGAAGACTATGTGGATGATATCTTGGTAAAATCAGTTAAGAGGGAAGATCACCTAGATGTTCTGGAATGCATCTTTGACAGAATTGGACACTGCTGCTTAATACTCAACCCTAAGAAATGTGTCTTTGGAGTCACATCAGGCAAACTCCCAGGGTTCATTGTACCCAGAAGGGGCATTGAAATCAATCCAAAGAAAGTACAAGCTATCATAGAGATGCCTCCACCAAAAACACTCCAACAACTACGCAACCTCCAAGGAAAGCTACAATCTATGCACCGTTTCATCTCTCAACTAGCAAAAAAGTGTCAACCATTCACTCATCTCCTGCAAAAAGATAATACATTCAAGTGGGATCCTTAGTGTTAGAAGAGTTTTGACAAAATCAAAGAATACTTGGCTAATCCACCCATCATGGTACCACCTGTACCTGGTCGACCACTCATCCTATACATTTCTACTACTACAACAACACTGGGGGCACTCCTTGCTCAATTGGATGATGAAGGCAAAGAAAGATCTATTTATTATATCAGTCAAACCTTAGTAGGTTATGAGCTCAATTATTCTCCTATGGAAAAAGCATGTCTGGCAGTGGTCTTCACCACTCAAAAACTTCACCAATATATGCTTAGTCATACAACCAAGCTCATTTCAAAGGTGGATCCTCTTAAGTACCTACTCTCCAGGATTACACTCACAGGTCGAATGGAAAAATGGGTCATGTTGCTCAACGAGTTTGATATTCAATATGTCAACAGAAAAGCCATTAAAGGGAAAGTAATTGCGAATCAACTACCAGAAGCGCCATTGGTAGATGCATATCCTTTCGTTACAAAATTTACAAATGAGCATTTATACATGATAGAATAACAACCAACTTGGAAAATCTACTTTGATGGGTCCTACACAGCTCATGGCGTAGGGGCAGGAATACTTTTTGTCACACATCAAGGTGACTACATCCCTATGTCATTTAAATTGGGATTTCCCTACACAAACAACATATCAGAATATGAGGCACTAATTGTAGGACTTTGCATGGCTATAGAATGGAACATCACAGATATACATGTCTTTGGCGACTCCCAACTCATCATCAAACAAGTCCTAGATGAGTATCAAACCAAAGATGACAAATTGACACCATATAAGCAGATGGTTGACAAACTAAAAGAACACTTCCTCCATCTGTAGATAACACAGGTACCACACTTGCAGAACAAGGCTATTGATGCAATGGCCACAATTGGATCCCTCCTAGAGATTCCTCACGAGTCTACGCAATATGAATTCTTAGTTGAGCAACTTCATGCTCCCGCTTGTGAGAACGATGAATCAAATTGTGTATGTGTCTTGGTTGGTCCCTAGTACCTATGGTACCATGATATCCAAGCTTACCTACAAAATGGTATCATATCTCCTCACCTCACTGCAACCCAATGTCAAAATTTTATCCATAGAGCTTCCCGATATACCCTCATAGCCAACACCCTTTATCGTCGAGGTTATCACAATGTGCTCTCTAGATGTTTAGATGAAAACAAATCTGCCCAGGCTTTACAAGAGGTACATGCTGGAATCTACGGTGCCCACATGAGTGGCATGGTACTCGCCAAGCAACTTCTACATATAGGGTACTATTGGCCTACAATGGAACATGATGCTTGTGATTTCTTCAAGAAGTTCTTACCTTGTCAACAATATGCCAATCTGATTCATGCTCCTACCCAGGACCTCAGACCTATTGTGCCTCCTTGGCCTTTATCTTGTAGGGGTTTTGACCTCGTTGGTAAGATTACTCCCCTCTTTTCTAAAGGCCACAAGTACATAATCACAACAATGGAGTACTTTACAAAGTGGGTCAAAGAAATTCCAATCACACTCACTACTAACGTCTAGATATCCAAATTCATCCTCTATCATATTTTTTTCCACTTCGGTATACCCTCCACCATCTTCACAGATCATGGTACACCATTTTAAAATCAACACGCCAGTGATATTTGTGCTTGCCTCCATATCCATCACCGTTTCTCCAGTCCATATTTCCCGCAAGGTAATGACCAAGCTGAGGCAACTAATAAAACCATCCTCAAAATCCTCAAGAAAGTTGTCAATGATACTAGTTGTGATTGGCATCTCTAGGTCAACCCTGCCCTATGGGCATATCGCACTTCCTATCGTACTCCTACAGGAACTACTCCATACTCCCTAGTCTATGGTACTAAAGCAGTCTTACCAATTAAGGTCAAATTACCATCCCTCCGAGTATCACTAAGAGGCCTGATTGATGATGAAGATTACCGAGTGGCACAACTCACACAACTTGATCTACTAGATGAAAAGTGCCAACAAGCTTAAGATCACTTGATTGTTTACCAGAATAGACTCAAGCAGAACTATAACAAGAAGGTCCACCCACACCAGTTCCAGGTAGGGGACCTTGTGCTAAAGGAAAATCAGAAAGTGGGTACTGATCAGGAAAAGAAAGGCAAGTTTGAAGTCACCTAGCAAGGTCTATATGTTGTCACTACATGCTTCAATTTTGGGGCATATCAACTCTCCACTCCTGAAGGAGAACCATTGAATGATCCTACCAACATCATTCATCTCAGGCACTTCTATGCCTGATGGATGGTTGTTCATTCCATTTATCTGAGAAAATTCATAAAAAGTATAAAAAGTCCTGAAGAAAGCACAAAAAAAATGTAAAACAGTCTTGAAAGAATCTCTAAAAAGTAGAAAAATGAAGCTGAAAAAATGGTTGTCCAAGTGAAAACCTGGAAAACAGGCACTTGGGAAATATCAAAAATATCAAAAAGATCCAAAGAAATCAAAAAGAAAAATAAAGAGAAAACTGTCCTCCAATGGTGAAAACTTGGCAATCAGGCGCCTTGGACAAGTATGTGTGATAAAAACCTGGAAACAGGTGTCACACATAATGGACTATTCTATTACCTATCAAAATCTCATTTCCATCCATCTCCACATCTCCACTAACTCTACATTTCCCATATTCCCTGGGTGTTCACATATCATACGCATTAGTCTGAAATGATCCTCCTATCTCGTATCCTAAGCTTTTATGCACATAATCCTATATATTATTGTCCATACATTGTACTATCCCAAACCCTAAGCTTTAATCTTGTATATTTCTCATGTCCTTAGTTGCCCCTTATGTGGAAAATGATACAGTTACACTATTTAAAATCCTACGTTGGTTCTACAGTTTGCTCGTATTGCACATTTTGCCAATCAACTTGGTGATTCCCATCTTTCTGGAAATGAGTCTATTAAGGATGTGTCCTTCCTCTTGTCAACTTAAATCTAGATCATCATCATATTTGGGTTCTCATAGGATGTATCTTTCCTCTCAAACTAATCAATCCACATACTACACTATCACGTGCATCAAGACAAACAACACGATCCAATCAAATCTTGGCAGCAACCTTTGTACATAATCATTGTAACTAATCACTTGTAATTAATCACTCAATTTAATCCTTGTATATTCATGACATATTCGATCTTCTCACCACTAGGCTAACATCCTGAGTTGTCGTCCTGCTAACATTCCCTGCCTGATCCTCCATAGTCCACTGGTCTGGTTTATCAGTTGATTGTGACACAACAAAAAAAAAGAGTCCTATTGCACCCATTGCATCCATCACGTCTGTTGCCTCTAGTATTATTATTGTATCTATCATTAAGATTAAGTTGCATTATTCATCATTTTAGATTCATTAGATTCATCATTAGATTGCATTAGATCCATCATTCAGGTCACATTGATCATCATGTTAGGTCCATCATTAAATTACATTAATCATCATTAAGTCAATCATTTAATTGCATAGTTAGTATCATTTTAGAACTTTGCATAATTAATCCATCATTTAGATTCATCTTGCATTCACTTAGATTCATTTCATATCTTGCATAATTAATTCACTTAGATTCATTTCATATATTGCATAGTTAATTCATTTAGATTCATTCCATATCTTGCATAATTCATTTAGGTTCATATCTTGCATAGGTAATTAATTTAGATTCATTTCATATATTGCCTAATTCATTTAGATTCATTTCATATATTGCATAATTCATTTAGATTCATTCCATATCTTGCATAATTCATTTAGTCTCATTATAACCTTGCATAGTTAATTCATTTAGATTCATTTCATATATTGCATAATTCATTTAGATTCATTCCATATCTTGCATAATTCATTTAGATTCATTCATCTATTTCATAATTCATTTAGATTCATTTCATGCCTCGCGTAGTTACTCCATTTAGATTCATTTTAGTCTTTCATTGTTAAAAAAAAAATCATTTAGACACATTCATAAAATGTCACATATACATTTGCATACATCCTAAAATCACATCACACCCTGCATCCACACATGTCAGTACATCATATATATAGCATCATCCACCCTGCATAAGTCATACATCATATATACATAATCATACATATACATCACATCTTGCAAGCAATGAATGTCAGTAATCATATAGGAAAATGCATCAAAACATCATATAGGTCACAACATATAAAGCATACACAATGGAATCATAAGAGTCCTCATCAATCATATATAAATCAAATATCCATAAGTACATGTGTCTATCATCAATAACATACATCACGTGTACCTCAGTGCCAATAAACATGTATATGTCAAAATGCAAAAATGTGTGTCACATGATCCTCTGCTAAATCATGTCAGTGGCTGTGAGGATCCACCTCCCTGCTCTTGTGGCGGCCGTGGTGCCATGCCCACAGATCCCTATGATGCGGAGGTCCGCACTGTGTTATGAGATCGAGACCTCTCTGAGTAATCTCACCTCTGTCCCTCAGGAACTAGCTGATGATACAATGCCCAATAGTGGGATGCCTCTCTGTCTACCCTATTCTCATCTCTATGAGCTATGAATGCCTCAACCACAACCTACCCAGCCCCACCTACAACGACTGCCTATCTGGCGATATCCCGCTCAGCCTGCCACTGTGCTGCATCCCTCTCTAAGGTTAATGCCAAGATCTTCTTGGTGGCCTGCTTTATCTACAAGGTTAGAGTATCCAATTGGTCTGTCAGTGTACCTATCTCGGTATGTAGCTCTACTACATCCTATGTCAAATCAACCATGGAAAACTCTCCTGAGTCAACCCTACCTTGTAGGGTATCTAGTGAACCCTCTACCCTATCTTCCCATGCCATCTCTACAGCTAATAATCCCTATATGCGGGTCATCTCTGTCTGTAGGCTGGTCTCAGACACCTGGGCCATGCTTAGTATCCCCCGCAGTCATGCACACTCTGTCTGCAAGCTATCTCACTCTGCGACAAAAACATCATGAGTCTCTTGCACAACAAAACCTACTGGTGGCCCCTGTACCTGTGCCGACATCTAGGATGCTTGTACCTATACCTCCTATGGAACCTATGGTGCCTATACCTATCCTTGTACTAGTGGGGGCCCCTATGGCCCATGGTCTAGTCCAGCCCCTACCTGTGCCTCTGTACGAGGTCTAACTCATCTCTATGGTCTCCTCCTCTGACCTGCTGCCAAGGTCTTTGGGGCATCTCCTATAACAGTCCCATCATCCACATCCATATCCCCTATCAACTGCTCATGAGAAGCCACCTGAGTGGGGTCTGTAAGGCACAATGATGTGTGTGCAGCCCACCATGCTGCATACTCTGGAGTCATCCCTACATCCATGATGTCAGGACGTGCCATAAAGTCTAGCTGCATAATGTCCCTCCAAGATGCCCTCACTGTAAGAGCATCTATGTATCTCCCCCAGGTAATACCTCCCTGGTGACATGAGGATGTAAGGCATCCTCTGACACCACCCCCTACTAAAGACCAAACTATCGCATAACCCTCGAGGGTCTATACCTCTCTATCTAGTGGATAGTCCTCCCCAGTAGAAAGAAATCAATCTGAACATATGACATGTATAGAAAATCCTCAAAACATTCCTCAGCTCCCGTTACCTAGTCCATCATCTCCCATGGCTCACACAGTCTGTATGGGGTCTATTAGAAAACCTGAACCTCATCTAAGAGTCACTGCCAATATCTAGTCTGGCCAACGAAGGTGTATCTCAAGGGCAACCTATATCTGTAGGCATAGGGCTCTCCAGGCTGTCACGCCTCTCAAACTCTCATAGGAAAGAACACTTGGATATGCTCCCAAGCCCACACTAACATCAATGTCACTCTGGTACCCATGTTGTGCACCCCACGATACATAGCCATGTGTAGGTCATGGTATAACTATATGAGGAAAATGTACCCCCAGCAATAAGAAGTCCCCTCCTCTAGCATCTCTGCTAGTAATCACGCCCATCCCATGCCAAAACCATGTCCCGCCAGGTCAGCTAGCATGCGCCCGCCAATCAATCCTACTAGATATAGGGCTATCCACTGTAACCTCCTATTGACGGCTGGCTGCCAGGGCATCCAAGTCCTGTATGTCAAAATCTGCCTCATCGACCACCTAAAAGAAATCTCCATGTAATGGTCACTATCCTCCAACTCGTACTAAGGAATCGCCCCTCAAATGGGTATCTAAAGGATCTTCCAGACATCCTCCAAGGTGATAGTCTCCTTTCTAGTAGGTAGGTGAAATGTGGTGGTATCAATGTGCCACCGCTCAATCAATGTGGTCATCATCCCATTGTGCGCCCGTAGCCTAGGCCAACAGGGCACATAGTCCAACCCAACTACAGCTAAAAAACCCCAGTCATCCTCGGTGAGCTACGAATCCAACTCCATAGTCAGTGGCCAATGCTCTTGTGATCCCAACGGTGGGAATTGCTCCTACAAATTTAAAAAATTCACCATGTCAGCCCCCTATTTTTGCTAGTCCTAGCCTAATCCCTTCCATAGTGGGGCATCTTGTCCCTAGGTCTTTTACCGACCCAACCCTGGCCCCCGCTAGGTCTCGCCATTTCCCTTCCCCTTGGCATCTACCCTTTTCGGCGCAAACACCGGTTCAGCTGGAAACATCAGTTCATACACTGGCATCTCCATTTGCTTTCCCAGCAGACTGCCATTTTCATAGACGGGGGTCTGGGTTCGACGTCTTTAAAGACGCTGGTCTGGCACCAACATTTACAGAGACGCCTATTTGAGGATCGACGTCTATGAAGACATCAATTTGGGGATCAACTTCTTCACAAACACCAGTTCTTGAACTAATGTCTCTAGTCTGCAACTGTAATTACCCTCATTTATTGCCCCCTAATCCTTCCCAAAGCATTAAATAACTTCAACAATAATAAATGTAAGGTCCTGGATAGGTCACTCACTAGTATCGGTCACTCTGTGGGCCTCCTGTGTATGTGCACGTGCTCCCCCAATTGCCCCTTCATCCTCTCGTCAGCCATCTTTTCACTCCAGAGCTCAGTTTTCACTATTCACTATTCACAAATGACCTTTCTTAAGCCCCCCGACCCCTCTTATAGCCCCCGTTTTCCTCGACATTTTTTCCCCACCTATTTTTCTCCTCCCTCGTGTATATTTTTGTATAAATCATCCCATTGTATAGTTCTAATGTGCATAAAATCCCAAAAACATTTAAAAATTTCAAAAATTCAAAAAAATTCAGAAAATTCCAAAAACACCAAATATTCTCAAAATCACGCAATAAACACTTCATTCTTTCTGCAACATTCCAGATCTTAGTTTTTAGTGACATTTTGACTCATGCAACTGTGATCATGTTCTTCACCAAAATCAGTTTTGTGACCAATTGTCCTTGCTCCCCATCCTGTTCACAGCTTTTGCCAGCGAATCTCTTTTATCAAATCAAATCCAATCCTTGCCCATCAGGATGCATCCTTCCAGTGTCGACTTATCAAATCCTTCATCACATCAATCCTGTTCATGGCAAGAACTTTGGACTGAATGACTGCTTGGTCACGAGGCCTTCTTTATTGATTTTATCTCTTTGTGTCAGTTTAAACCTACTCACCACTACCTCGATCTGCTATAGCTTGGTACATTGTGACTGGTGGCTACTGATACATGCATCTTTTTGCATTGTGCTTTTGTTTGAGCATCTAGTCCACGCAAAGGAATCTTGTCATCTGTGTTTTTTAACACGTGATGCATACCTCCTATTGCAATATCAAATTCGGATGTGCTCTCCATATTTTTACACACAAATGGATCCCTAATGCTCATTAGCTGCATTTAATTTCATGTTTGCATTAGCATTCTTAGCTGCATTCTTAATTGTATTTTAGAAGGATTCTATTTATTCCCTCCTCTCTCTTCCTCCTACCCGTTGCGTCCTTTTTGAGAAAAAATCCACAACGTCATCTTCGTTGTGTTCTTTTCTTGAGGGGCACAACCATGTATCGTCGTTGCTTCAACACGACTCCTAGAAACCCTCTTCCTCTAGGGAAACTTATTTTATTTTCTTTGATGTAACATCACTTGTGACGCCACGTCAAAGAGGGGCAAAATGTAGATGTCCAAAAATATTAATATTATTTTCCCTCTTATCCCTCTAACTATTTAATTTAATCAATTAAATAGTCTCATTTGCTAGTATTTATCACTAGCTTAAATACTGTTCTAATATATTTCATTTAAATACATTTGTCTCATAAAATCTCCTTTTTAATAAATTTACATTTATTAAATCCCCCATATTCCTAATTCTTCTAAACCATGTTTTATTCAAATCTAATTTGAATTATAATCTAAA
>MU224609.1:512470-544072 GCA_018584345.1 Thuja plicata | reverse complement strand
AATAATTGATTGATGAAACATTATAAGATTGATTAAATTATAATTAGTTGGAAGAGGTATGTCCTTTCTTATAAATAATAATGTATAGACATGTCCCATGAAGGGACATGTCTCTCCTATCCTCATTTCCAATATAAATGAAAGAGAGATTGTTGCAATTGGAAAATACTTACAACATAGAGTGATATTACATTTGCAGCTATCCTAAAAACTTAACATGGTATCAGAGCCAGACTGCAAATGTAAGAGAGTAGTTTGTTGATGGTCAATGTGTGGCTGTCTCAGAAAATATAGTCTCTATAAAAGGACCATATCTCACAAATGCACTGTTGGATTTTGCTAAATTTCAGATATGTTGGTGAAAACCTAATTTCAAAGAAGCTCACTGAAGTGCTTAGAGAGAAAGTCTTGGATTCAAAAGTTATGACAGACTATGTACGGGTCTATGTGAAATTTATGAAAATGACTTTCATTAAAGATATAGTTTAATTTGTTATGATCATGGTCAAGCAATAACCAAGAAGCATGCATTCAAGGAAGGGTGTCTATTTATATAAAGAAAGCATCAATTATATAGTGTCACCTCTCTTGGATAAATCATGTCATTTCATAAGAAGACATGAGAATTGTTCAAAGATATAAGAGTAGGAATTGTACACTGTGGGGGGAGAATAATAACCAATTTTACATTTCTATGCTTAGTGTGAGGAGATAATTCAAATGGGATTTGTATCTCAAATAATATTAGAAGGTGTTTTATGATTTTATGTATATGGACCTTCATTGAAGAAACTTGTGCCAAGGATGTTGATGTGCAGATAAGTATTTATTATCTTTGAAAATTACATTTATCTACTCATTATAGTTTCTCTCTCATCTGTATTTCTATACGTACTATAAGAGCTATTTTTCTTGATCTTTTATGGAGATGCTCTTGCAGGAAAAAGAAGATTAGATTCAGAGGGAGTCTGACTCTTCAGAGGTGACTTTGGCTGAGGAGCTAAAAGATTGATATCAGACTCAGAGGGAGTCTGACAATTCATGTTAAGCGATATTGGATGATCAACAAATTGATATTGGCTCAATGAGTTCTTCTCTATGAGAGAAGTTCTAGGTGAAATCCCTTGTTACCCTTTGTGTTGAGGCATGATGGATGTCATGTGTGTGACTCTATATTTTTTAATGGGCCTGCCCCCTGTGTGAATCATGAGGAAGTGATGACTTCCAAATGATTATGACTTGTATTTGTTAAAGTTATTGAAAAGTGATGATCTTACAATAACTTGATCTTCTATGATGATATACATCTTATGATGGCTGAAACAGATCATGATAGATGATATGAATGTTCCTATGGTAAGTGCACATTACCTATGGAAATATTTTGAGTACTTGGTGGAAATCATGTGACTTGATGTTGGTAGGCCATTACTCTGAGTAATTGGTGGACATCATGTTGACTTGATGTTGGTAGGCCATTACTCTGAGCTCTTTGTGAATATCATGTGACTTGATATTCTGCAGGCCAATGCTCTTGATATCATGATATGATATCTTTGTAAACTTTTGAGTACTTGGTGGACATCATGTTGACTTGATGTTGGTAGGCCATTACTCTAAGCACTTGGTGAATATCATGCGACTTTATATTCTGCAGGCCAATGCTCCTGATATCATGATATGATATCTTTGTAAACTTTTGATTACTTGGTGGACATCATGTGACTTGATGTTGGTAGGCCATTACTCTGAGTATCTAGAGAATATCACGCAACTTGATATTCTATGACAAATACTCCCAATATCATGAGATGATATGTATATATCTAAAATATTTTTTGAGTTATGATGAATATCATGAGACTTGATATTCTTGGTCAGACCATATCTCTTGATATCACGATGAGGTGATATCTTCTCTCTTAAATGTAATGGATCTCTTGTTAATCATATTTTGATGAATTTTATCTTCCCTAACTAAGAGGGAGTGTTGATGTCTTGTGTATATATGGTAAGGGTCATAAGTGTTGACATGAGAGACCACTACACATTTTGTTTGATCATCCTCCCTAGCTAAGAGGGAGTGTTAATGTTTGTATCTTCAGTCATATGATCATTAGAATACATATAATATATGTTGATTAATAATAAAATAATATATATGTTATATTATTATTAATCATAGGAAATTTAATATTTAATATTACACCATGAATTATTGTCGAGGAAACCCTGGCCAAGGGAAAACCCCGCCAGGGATGGTACCCACAAATATACACTAAAATTATAGTGTCCCTGTTAGGAGACCTAGCTCTGTTAGGAGCTGAATATTACATTATTATATTTCCCTGTTAGGGGAATATAAAACCCTGTCAAAGGTATACTGAACACAGTACACTTAAAATTAGACATAGTTCTGTTATAGTTAATTCTCAATAGTGAACATTACAAGCATCAGATATGCTTAGATAGTTCCATTTATAGCTCGCATATATCTTACATCACAATGCATCCATGCATTCCATCCCCTTCATATCATCTCATCACTTCTCTTCTTTTCTTTAAAAAAAGATCTTCATATATATATATATATATATTACATCATTCAGTCGGCTCTCTACTACATCAAAAAATAGAATTAATATATACTCAAAGAGTAAATACATAGTCAACGACCATATACTACCAAAGAATAGGTAATTCACAATCACAATCCAACTTAGCACACTATGAGTCCATGACATACTCCCTCAATCATTGCAATTGTTCACCTGCTATGTATCCCAGTTACTCTATCTTCGCATGACTTCAAGATACTGTAACTCTATGTGCTCATCACAAAAAATCAAGCAACCTTACTAGAAGGTCATACATCACATCATTCAGTCAGCTCTCTACTACATCACAAAATATAATTAATATATACTCAAATAGTAAATACAAATTCAATGACCATATACTACCAAAGAATAGGTAATCCATAATCACAATCCAACTTAGCACACTATGAGTCCATGACATACTCCCTCAATCATTGCAATTGTTCACCTGCTATGTATCCCAGTTACTCTATCTTCACATGACTTCAAGATACTGTAACTCTCTGTGTTCATCACAAAAAATAAAGCAGCCTTACCAGAAGGTCATACATACTCCAAAATGTCTTCCTCTAAGCTCTCATGTCCCCATGCATCATATACTATCTTCGCTGTCCAAAACTATACCACTATGCTCTGTAATTCTATTTACTGTACTTCATCATTTTTCTATTTGTACATCCAAAACTATAAACAAATTCAAGAGAACATCATTTCATATGTGTTTCCATAAATTACAACCCTCAAGTGTATCATATCACTCCAAAAGTGCATCACTTGCCAAAAAAACTGTCTCACAATGCCCAAATTGAAAGACACACGAAAACCAAAAGTTGAGTCACTTGCAATAGTAGTTACAAGTTCTCTTTTCTTATTTGACAAGGCGCAACTACCTTCAAAATTTATGTAGTGAATGAAAATATAGTATATTCCTTTAATCAAAAGGTAGAGAAGGCACCCTACCATCTACCCATAACTATGAAAGAGATGTGAAAGATTAAATTCATAATTAAGTGATTGTAGAAAAGTGACACAAAGATCACCTCTCTCACACCCATGGATGAGAAAAAAGAGAAGGATGAGAAACAAACTTCATAACAAATAAATTATTTTTAACTGACAGATTTAGAAATACAATCCACACAGCTTGATATAACAGAAATTGTATTGAAAAATATTACAGAGGCATAAGGGTGTGTAATCTAAAGGAGACATAATTAATAAACACAGATTTATCAACACTTCCTTTATTTTACAATACAAAATTGAGCTCAAAGACTCAACATTTTTATAAAATAAAACTTGTATAACCTAGAAAAATCTGACTCCCTCTCCTTTATAGCAAAAAAATTATTAATCCTTTTTCCTTTCTTTCCATCACATATAAAGAATCTTTCTTTTTTGTTGAGGCTTTCAATTTTTTTTTGTAACCGATTCTTGATAAAGGGAATGAAATAATCCTTTCACATTCTCTGAAATTGCTACTCTCAAACTGATTTAAAACATCTTTAAAGCATTTTAAACTATTGTACATAAATAAATGAGAATTTTTTAAATTTATCTTGCAACCACTTTTAATTAAATTCACTATGGGTTAACTGGGCATATTGGGGTTTTGAAAATTTGTGACCAGTTATGATAATTGAAATAAAACATGGGGTTTTAACCATTTTTGAACAAGTCACAAAATCAGGGTACTTCCTTTATAAACTGACCTTGCCAACCATATCGCTCCATAGATAAAGTATTAAAATAACATATCATATGAGATTTTATGGTCATAAGATTAAATATAGAAGCATTCAAGACCAAAATATAATGTGGGTTGTCTTTAGATTTAAGTAATCTGCAACTTCTTTTTTGATGCATTTTCGGACTGATAGATATGTATGTAAAATTTGACTGTCGCAGAATGAACCTAAAACTGTTGAACTGTCAAATTATTCCCATAATATTCTTCCTTTCAATCATTCTTCTTCATTAATCACTTTTCCTTTATATTCTCATGCATGATGAACCACACATTTTGAACTAAACGGGAGATACAAAGGTTCAAGTTCAATATCCGCCAACTTGTTTCACACTTTCCAAACTTATATTCAATAGAGGCTCGAGACTCAAAATAAAAATTGGGATATATTATCATGTACAATGAACCTTGAACCATTAAAATTTTGAACCATGATCATGAGGTTCAATCGGAAGGTTCAAAATTACGTACTTCGACAAACATAAAGACTAAAGTAGAAGACTTTCCAACCATAGAACAATGACTTAGGGAAACAAAATGCCAATAAAAATTAAAATAAGTATGCTCTTTTTTTTTTCTCAGGAGTTAAGTTATGAAAAAGTAATCAAAAGAAAAAATAGGGGGGTAACACACCCCAAAGCAGATTGGAAGTCTCAGGCGCATTAGGAATTCTCCTTAGAAGTAGATCAAAAATTAGAAACTTGTTTGGATTTTGATTTAAGGATTACCTCCACAATATGAGCTCATTCTTGAATTTAATAAGGAAAAATGCACAAAATGTTAAATTAATCCTTCATATTTCATGATGATTGAGAGGAAACTTCATATTCCCAAGGAAAATTTGATCAAAGAAAAAGTCAAGCTTTGCTAACTCAATGAATACCTTCATGATGGAAATAATTTTTTTCATGTTGTAAAGATCATACTCACAAAGTGGTCAAACATTCATCATGTATAAGTATATTTGCATTGCTTTTGATTAGAATCTCCATATCCTAAGGATTTTTTCACATTCCAAACTTGTTCTTTGTCGTTGAGGTTAGGAATTAGACAAGTGTAAGGATTTTGGGTTGTAACATAAGAATTCCAAACTCTCTTAAGGATTTTCACTTGTAAACTATGGGTTTCCACACTTTTTTATTCTTTCAAGTGTTAGAATGTTAACCTCTTGCACCAACATGATCAATCTAGGACTTGACCTCAAAATTCCAAGCCTTTTCATTCTAAAGCCCAAATTTCTCACTTTTCCACACTCAAACTCTTGATTCCAAAGCTAGAGACCTCAACATGGTTTTCAAACTCAAACTAACCTAAGAAAAAACACTAAACCACTAAGAAAAAAGTTGGGGTCCCCATTTTCAATGGGATGTCTAAGTGTGTTTACAATGTACAACACTAGCACCAATTTGAAAAATGTTCCTGAACATTTTAAAGATAAAAAATCATTCCATAACCAGTACCTTGAAACAATTCCTGAAAAGGAATACAAATCATAAATTGAATAAAAAAACTTCATCTTTGGTTACCTAAGTGTGTGCAAATGCATTCATTCTATCTCACAAGACAATTGAAACTCCCAGAATCCATCGTGACAAGCTGCATAAGATATCTTACTTGAAAAATATCCTAGATATTGAGTGGCATCTAGTCAGACATCCATAGCCTTCATGAGGTTGTCATTGTAATTCTCATGAACATTTCTCTATTTATAGCCAAGTTTCTATAGACTTCATAGAGATATTTGCAAATTTGCAAAGCCAAATACTTCGGATATTTCCTTTTCTTTCATTTTGTTCTTTTCTTTTGATAGTTATTTTTTTTTCACAACATTTTAATTTTGGCTCATAAGTAGTGAGGGTTATAATGGGTTTGAGAATTACAGTGGCTCTAAAGTTAGATTTTAAGATTTTTCACTAGCCACAACTTTTCCTAATAAATATTAATTACTTAGAACAATTTATTATGTGTGTAAAGATATAGTAATAGAAAGGTACCGTGTCAAGACACAATGGACGATTCACTTCCAAGTTGAATAAAAATACTAACCAAATAATAAAGTTGAAGAAGAAAAACCCCAATTCTAAATCACTTCATGAATATCTATCCAAGAAATACTCTTGAACATAGAATCAAAATTATGTCATTGTATTTTGAGACAACACAATACCTTTCTCACGAATTGAGATCCCACTAAAGAACCTAAAACAAAGCAGGAACACCTAAACTAAAGAAAAATAAACTAAGGAAAGTGAATGAATAGAATCAAATGGCTCTAGGAAAACTCAAAGAAAACAAAAACCAACAACTAATTTTTTTTGAGCCAAATGGCTCAAAGAATATCTACTCTAACTATGTACAAAAAGACTCCAGTGAAAAAAATCAAAAGACACATATATACATGACCTTACATGATTTCTCAAAATGCTCAATAGTAACAAGGAATTAGTCATGGTTTGTAGTCTTGCAAAATTATCCTTGTATTCTAAGAAATTTATTACCACCTCACATTCAAATTTAGGAAATAAATCATGCACGATCAACAATTAAGGAAATTAATTAGATCCATGATTAATCTACTCACAAGCTATTTTTCCTAAAGTTTAATAATTAAAATGATAATCTTCAAATCTAAGAGAAGGGAAAGAAACAACATGGTGTATTTTTTCCACATATGAAAATTGTTTCTTGCCATCCACAAATTTAGGAAATCAAAGTTGATGAAGTATCATACAACTTGCATAAACATCATATTTGTGAGTGAATAATACAAGATCAATATTTAACTCACTTCCATGGAGTATCTCTTCCACTTGTCTATCCTCATTTTGTATAAACCATGCATCATTGTGTAGCTGTGTAAGCATATCTTCAAAAACTAAGCATTCTTTGATAAGTTGTGTTATGTCCTGGATACCCGTCCCTAAATTTTGTCCAACAAAATGTTGGGTCCCACTTTGATTTTTTTTCCTTTTCCCTTTTTCTTTGTTTCTTTTATTTTTTCCTCTCTGGGATCTGGGATCTCAGAGTCCACCCTCTGTTACCATAGATTTTTCTCAGTCTTCACACATTGGTATAAAAAATTACTTCTTTTGTATTATGGAGTCTAGATGCTCAGAACCCGAAATGCAGAGAATTAATGTTGTGATTAGAGTCTCTCAAGGAATTTAATGTTTTTCTTTCAGAGGCCTTATAAAAGGGTTTCTAAACCCAAAATTACTCACCAAGTGATAAGAAGTCATCTTTGAGAGAACCTCTGCAACCAGGTTTTTGAATGTATAAATTTGTGTTTACTTGCAAATTTGGCTGTTTGTGAGGTGTTTTTGAAATATTTATCAACCGACATGTGCGATTTCTATTCCAAGTAGGTTCTTTCTTTGCATTTTCTTTGGTAATTTAGGGTTCTTTGCTGCATTTTTGTTTATTTTTCTTGTTTTCCATCCTTTACGTTTTCATTGTAGGTTTGAATAAATGATATTTCTATAAAATTCCTTGGTCTTTAAACTTACTTTGAGACCCCTACTTCATGTTCTATTGTAGGTTTTGCGCTCTAGTAGAATGCATTATGTGTTGGACCCTACTAATTGTGCTTTCCAAGTAATTAGGGCTTCTATTCTTTCTTTTTTTGTGCCCTAGTCTCTTAAATTTTTCTACTTTTAGGAATTGTCTTTTTTTGGCCTAAGTGTTGTCTAGGGTTTTCAGATTGTCCAAATTTTGTGCCCTAGTTTGTGCCTGGTTAGGAGTACAATTGCTTTTTGTACCCAAAATGCTAAAGGAATCCCCACAAAACCTTCCTTGATGAAGCCCCTCCTGGTTTAATGCCATAAAAAGACACGTGTCAAAAGACCACGCTATGAACCTCTAGTTAGACATGTTAGGATTAATTAATACTGAGAGGAGGGATTAGTATTAAAATTCTTTAAACATGAAATTAATAATTTCCAAATTAACCATATAATTATTGAAATGAAAAGAATATAAGCACACAACACATTACTCATAACACCATGAATTGTTGTCGAGGAAACCCTGGCCAAGGGAAAAACCTGGTGGGGATGGTACCCAAAAATATGTACTAAAAGTATAGTGTCCATGTTAGGAGACCTAGCCCTGTTAGGAGCTAAATATTAAATTAGCACATTTTCCTGTTAGGGGAATACAAAACCCTGTTAAAGGTATACTGAGCACACTGCTCTTACAATCATAAATAGTTCTGTTGCAATTAAAATCATTAGTGAACAATACAAGAATCAACTTATGCTTAGATAGTTCCAGTTGTAGCTCGCATCAACATCTTCCTAACATTACAATGCATCCATTCCATCTATCTATCATTCATATCATATCCACACTTCTGTTTACAAAAAGATCTTTATATATATAAATAAATAAATAAATAAATAAATAAATGTGTATTACATCATCCAGTCAGATCTCAAATACATTACAAAATAGAGTTAATGATAATGAAAAGAGTAAATAAAAATTTGGTGACCTTATACTACCAAAGCATAGGTTATCCAAAATCCCAATCCAACTTAGCACATTTGGATTCCATGCCATATTCCCTTAATCATCGCGACTGTTCATCTACCCTGTATCTCTGTTACACTATCTTCGCATGTCTTCAACTATTTGTAACTCACTGTGATCAACACCAAAAATCAAGAGACCTTAACATAAGGTCATACATACCCCAAAATTTCCTTTCCTAAGCTCAAAAGTCTTCATTTTCCATATACTAACTTCATTGTCAAAAATTGTACTACAATACTCTGTATTTCTGTTCACTGTACTTAGTCATTTTGCAGTCTGCATCTCCAAAACTATACAAAAATCCAAGAGATCATCATAGAATATGTGTTTCCATAAATGACAACCCTTAAGTGTTCCATATCACTCCAAAATGCATCACTTGTCACAAATTCTCCCTTTGGCATTGATGGAAACACTTAGTGAAAAATGACTAAGTGTCAATACCAAAAAGATGTCTCTATATATAATTTACATATATCCTTTCCTCTATACATTTTCTATACATTTTTCATCTCTTCTCTTCTCCCCCTTTGAAATAAATGGAAAAGGTAAACAAAAATGTAGAATACATCAAAATTGTACCACTACTTACCAAAAAATTTAGGCCATCTTTAGTACATCTCGAAAAGAGTTTTCCAAGATCTTGATTTTCTATGTCCAGGTCTTCACCAGTATCTAATTTATTGTTATGCACTAAATTTTGCACCCTACTAAGCGCTTGAGCCTAAAAATCTAGTATAATATGGGAATCACTTTAAGGTTGTGGGACCTTTGCTAACTGAAGTGAAGCCTCTGGATTCTAGGCCAGTTCCTCTTGGATAATCACCTTATTTTCTTTTGAACATGAAAGTAAAATTGGAAGGAAAATGGATAGAAGAAGAACTGAAAGGGAAATAACTGAAAGGAAAATTATCCTACTAGGTGATGCACCAAAGGTAACATGAATCACAAAACACAGTGACCAAAACTAGCATACAATCCTGAATCTAGCAGAACACAACTTTCTGAATAGGCTTGCATAAATATTTCATAGAGAGGTCTAAAATGAAAAGAGGCTATTCAAGGAAAGAGAAGATTTCACAAAAAATAGAATATTCAATGGAACAGGCACAAACTATGACCTGAAAACACACATCCACTCTATAAAATAGGCATAAGAAGGAGACAAGATAACAAGGGATGAACAAAATCCACAAGATTATCCTTATCAAATCATCCACAATAGCACACAAAGATGTAGAAAGAAAGAAGGTTCAAGAACTCCAAGATTTCTCTAACATTAACCACTATATTATGCTTCAAAAAGAATCCCAAAATGCATAAGAAAATGAGAGTAGGAAAAATACCATAGAAAGTCCTGCATAAGCCTTGGAAGACTGAGAATTAAAGACACATGGAAAGCTTGAGGACAGAGAAAATGTTACAGAAAAATTCTTACATAATCTGAACCTATTTACAAAAGAATAAAAAATGACTTATATACAATCTCCCCTAGTACACAGGCTCGGGAGTTAGTCTATCCGATCAGTTAGGGTATAATTAGGGTTACAATAGATTCTCAATAAAAAATGTAGAAACCCTTAAATAGTTAAGTGTTCTCATCAATGCACTCAGGAAATATCTCAAAAGATCAGATATGGCCATGAATGCATCTCCCATATCATTAATTCAAGCAAATAAGTCAGCTCGACCCATCTCTCTTGTTTGCAACTTGAAAGACCACACCACCACCATGAAAACCATGAGAACAACATTTAAATATTTGAATTCAAACCCAAATGGTCATAGGTGGCATGGAATGACCAATCAACGACTCAGATTTGAAACTTTACTATCTTTAAAACACAACCGTCGATTTGACTTAAGAAACCTGCAAGCAAAACATTAGATCTACTATGTGACACACATGCACAATGCATAAGAGGTTAGATTTTGATCACCTTTTCATCAAGGCATAGCAACCACTGTCTGATCTTCACAAACTTGCTTCATCTTTACTTTATCTTTGGCGCTGACTTCAGATTTTACCTGGACACATGGCAAGCAAGTGTGATGGCTTAGTCAGTAGATTTTGAGCACTTCGGCATTAAGGATTTATGCCCACCATAGGATGAAATTGAAAATGATCACAGATTAACCTTAGTGCAGAAGGGCCCAGGGTTCTGACAACCTGCCACATGTCATAATGGAACATTGCATTGAAGATTAACTATCTGCATTTTGGCGATCAAGGGATTGTGCAAACTGTTGGATCTTTATTACTTTCTATCTCTTTACTGCCCTTTTCAACCCAGGACCCATGACGTCATCTATGCCACATGTTATCATGGTATAATGCCTTAAACAATAAATATCGATCACTTTGTTTTTAAGGCAATACGTTGTCCTTGCAATCAAATAAGACTTGATTGGTCTTTACTTTACCTTTGTCTAACCAGCTCGGCCCCACCATGAAAATGTGTCTTCAAGGTGTAATGCCTTAATAGATAGATCTCAAGCACTTTGGCATCACAGATTTATTCCTACCGTCGGATTAAAAGAAGCTTTCTTGAAGATTACCTTACCATAGATGGGTCCAAGCTCTGAAAACTTTCCACATGTCGATAAGGTGAAATGCCTTGATCATTATACTTTGATCATCTTGGCTTTAAGCCTTTAAGCTGACCGCCTGATCAAAATGAACTTGATTAGTCTTTAATAAGCTAAAGACCATGCATAAAGGTGACCCCACCATCCACGTGATGCAACGAATTAATGGCTTAATGAATAGATCTTGAGAAATTTGTCTTTAAGCCATAATGCCGACCACATGATCAATAGAAACTTGAGCGATCTTTAATTTATTTCTAACCTACCCACTAGGAACACGTGGAAGATTGTTACACACTCTCCACCCCTAGGGGAATCTACCTTTATTCTAGGTGAGTGAATGACAACCGTTGATCTTCATCCTTCCTTTCAACCCCTTAATCACAACACATTTTTTAACTTGATGTTTAACCATGTGTGAGTGAGTGATGACCACACATAACCTATAACACATACCGTGTCACACACTCACACAAAAAATATTCTAAGTGGTTTAGATTAGTGAGTGAGCGATAACATAAAATATCCTTTACTCGCATAGTCACAGACTAAAAACCTTAAGGTAAAATCAGATGGCGAGTGAGCGATAAACATTTTAGATAACACCATGGCTCACTCGCAGAGTTAAATGACTATTTAAGAAATGCAGTGCAACTGCATGACTAAGCATAAAAGGTGACCTCTATGGAAAACTTAAAACATGTGAAGAAATGTGACCTTAAGTGGTGGAAAAAGCAATGAAGAAATATAACAGCCACCAAGGAGTTAGGGTTTTAAGGGATCTTTCATAGGGTTATTTGCATTTAGGGCTAAAATAAATGAACCAGGGGTAAAACTAGTGACCTAGAAATATGCAGAAAGCAAGACAATGACCAAAAAAATGTGTAGAATTCATACAAGAAGGGCTCTACCCTTGTGGGAGCCTCATTTACTCCACTTGTAGCCAAAATTGGATAGGATGGGAAATTTGGGTAACATTTTTGGCAATTTATACTGAATGTTAGCCTGTTAGACATATAAAAATAGTGGCCTTATGACATTCCATTAGGCATAGGAGTCTGCATTTGAGAACAAAAAAAATTCTAGGGAAGAAGGAGGATTGAAACCAAGAGGAGGAACAATGAACCAAAATAGGGAAAAGGACTGTACAAGCAGAAACAACAACTGTGCAAAGCACTTTGTGGAAAGAAGGAAAAACTAAGCTAGAAAGTAGAACATAAAGAAGGAAAACTTAATTACAAAGCCAAGCAAAGTTCAAAACAAGGTTTTAAGTGAAATCCATTAACAAAAATTGGCAAGGGTTTTCCTTTAAGAGTCGATAGCTGAAAATCATTATGCTCCTTGCACTCAGTGATCACAAATGGACCTCCCCAAAATGAGTCAAACTTGGTATGCTTGCCAGGCCCAGATCTGAATATATCCCATTTGAGGACTACATCCCCAACATTGAAGTTCCTTGATCTATCTCTCCTATCAAATATTTTCTTGGTTTTCATCTATTGGAACTCCATATTCTGCATGGATTTGTCTCTAATTTCTTCTAACTCCATGAGCTGAGCATATCTTACCTACAAAGGGTCTCCTTCTTCAAAGATGACAAGTTGGGTAGCAAGGTCCAAAGCTGGTAATTTAGTTGAAATGGACAATTTAGCTTCCCTTCCATAGACTAGAATATATGGAGATTTCCTAATGAGCTTCTTGGGAGTAACCCTATCTAACCATAAGACAAACTTTAGTTTAGAGTGCCAATCCCTCTAATTTTCTTATAGAGTCTTTTTGATTATCTTGATCGGGTTCTTGTTTGTAGACTTTGCTAAACATTACCCTAGGGGTAATAATTGGAGCTTGTGTTCAGGTAAACAACATTCTTAATTGCCCATTTAGTGAGTCTTAAGCCTATGAAAGCAAGTGCATTATCTGATATAATAGAGTTTGGGGTCCCAAACCTATGAATTATGTCATCATAAAAACCCAATACAACACTCCCATTTTCTTCTTTTAATGAAATAGCCTTTGTCCATCTGGTGAAATAATTAGTGGTAGTGATTATCCACTTATGGCCTGCACTAGATGGGGGGTTATTTAGACCTATAAAGTCAATGCCCTACTTCATAAAAGGTTGGTCTTTCCTGATTGGTTGGGGGGGCAGAGCTGCAAGCCTTTCCTTACCTGCAAACATGACACACTTCATGAATTTTATTACATGATCATGAATATCCTTAAAGATAGATGGAAAATAGTATCCAACCCTCATGATCTTGAAAGCAGTAGTCCTAGGAGAGAAATGACCTCCAGAAGGTCCATCATGGAATTCATGTAGGACACCTACTACTTGTTTTGAATCAATGCACCTTAAAAGAACCCCATTATGATCCTTCCTAAAAAGGATCACATTAATCAACACAAAAGGGATAGATTTCAATATATAATACCTTCTTTTTTCTGAATCCAAGTTTATAGGACACTCACCTGTCTTCAAAAAATAGACCATGTTATACAACTAACCTGCTGCTTGGAAATGATCTTCTGTTGAATGCAAAACTAAGGATGCATTCAATTGTTCTTGATCTTTTGGAGTTTCATCTCTTGTCAATTGTTCATAAAGGCCTCTTCCTCTAACTAACTTGGTTACTTGGATAATAATGTCATATTCCATGACTCGGGTGATCCAACTAGCTCTTTTCTCATTTAGGCCCCTAGAAAGAAGGAACTCTTTGACACTTTGATGAGTGACTTTTAAATGTACCTTATTGTAGGTTAATAAATGTTTGAATTTTTTAAAACTCTTCACAATAAAAAGTACATGTTTTTCTACAGAAGAGTACCATTGTTCATACTCTTCCAAACCTTTGCTAAAGAAAGCAATAGGTTGCTCCAATCCTTCAGAGTTTTGTAGAGTTAACATTGTAGATATGGCATCAGAGCCTCCATAAGCATATAGAATGAAGTCCTTATTGAAATCAAGATTTAGAAAGGTAGGAGCCTCTTTTAGAGCCTCTTTAATGTCTTGAAAACTAGCCTTTCCTTCTTTTCTCCAACAAAATAATACAGTCTTATTCAACATTGCTATTAAAGGTTTCAAAAGATCTGTAATGTAAGGCAAAAAATGCCTGAAAAAGTTAACCCTTCCTATGAAGGGTTGAAGACTCTTCTTGTGAGGTGGTAGGGGTAGCTCTAGAATAGCTGAAATCCTCTCAGGGTCCACTATAATACCTTGTTTGGACACAATATATCCCAATATTTTCCCTTCATGGACTGCAAACATACATTTCTTGGGATTGAGGGAGATCCAAAACTCCCTACACCTTTAAAATATTTTCCTAAGATTTTTGATGTGGTCTACCACATGTATAGAATAGACAGTGATATCATCTAAGTAGACCAATACAAACTTGTACATGAGGATTTTTAAGGCCATATCCATAGCCTTTTGAAAAGTGGCACCTACATTTGACAAACCAAAAAGCATCTTTTGATAGGCCATGGTTCCCCACTTGGTTGTAAATGCAGTCTTATATTGATCCTCCTTATTAACTAGGATATGATTATATCCTAAGTAGCCATCCAGTAATGAGAAGTGTTCTGATCTAGAGACACACTGGAAAATCTGTTCCATGGATGGTAATGGTTGGCGATCTTTTAGGGACACCCTATTTAGGTCCCTAAAGTCAACACGTAACCTGAGTTACACATTATTTTTCCTAATAGGAACAAGATTGGATACCCAAATAGTATTATTTATGGGGTATATAATACCACTTTCTACCAGTTTGAGAACTTCCTTGTGCTTAAGTGGCTCTAGTTTGGGGTTGAAAAACCTTTTCTTTTGTTTGATTGGCTTAGCATTTGGTTCTAGCTCAATGGTATGTTGAGAAAGTGCTGGATTAAAACCTTTGAGGTATTCATATTTCCAGGTAAAGACATTAATGAACTCCTGAAATAATTGAGTATAAGCTCATTTCTATGAATTAGTGTTTACCTTTCCAAACTTTAGGCTTTTACCTGGCTCCAGTTCTAAATCAACATAGTGTTCCTGTTGAACTACCAAGATAGTCTTATTCCTTTTTTCTTGGTCATCCCTGTTGAAGATAGATTCTAGGGTAAAAAGGCCTTTAGGAATCTTATTTGATTTAAGTTGTACCACTTGGTCACCATAGTTCTGTATCATTCTATCTTGATTGTGCTATGAAAAGACATCTTCTTCAAACAAGAACTGTAGAATTTTCTCATCATTATCAAACACTTTCCAATTAATATTATTATTAGGGATGGAAGACCTAAAAATTATATTAACATGATTTTGATCCTTCCTTACTAAAATTTTGTTAGGAATATCAAATTGGGATCCAACAATAGCTAATCTATCTGCATTCTGATTTAGTTATCTAGGGATAGCAGTGATGTTGAAAGCATGGAAATCTTCTATTGCATCCCAAAATTGATGCTTGTAGGCTTTCATTGTATCATTCTTGGTAGCACTTATCCCTCTTACTTAGCTGACCACCAACTCACTATCACCATATATCTTTAGGGCTTTAATCCCTCTCTTTCTAGCCCACTCCAATCCATTCACCAGACTCTCATATTCAACAGTATTGCTTGTGCAAGAAAAATTGAATCTAAAAGCTGTATAATACTTCTCACCATTTGGGGAGACTAACATTGCACCACCACTAGAGAAATGTCTTCTTCTAGCACCATCAACGAATATTTCCCAAAATTTCTACTATGTTCTTCTGATTCCTCAGTGTATGCCTTAAAAATATTTGGCTATATGAATCCATCCTCTTGTATCAAATAATTTCCCAAATTAGCATCCCAAATAACATTGGCTTGGGCCTCTGAAGCTCTTTCTGATTCCAATTCATCTAGATAGATATCTCGGATGTTTTCTATCTTAGTGTTTGTTTCTCTGATGATTGGGAAGTCATTACTATCAAGTGCAAGACAACTTGCATTGAATACATTGGACACATAAGGCTCTATATGATGTGATTCCAATGATTCAGACTTGATAGTATCCTTGGTTCCATACCTAGTATGGAAAAGTATGTGAGACCAATTAGAAGAAAGATAACCTCCTATCTTGGCTGTGAATTCTCTTGATAGACATATGGAAAAGAGAGTAGGGAGATCTATGATGTAGATGTCAAGTAAGATAGATAAATTGGGGCTTGCATGAAGGATCAAGCTTGTATCCTTGGCCGTCCTACTGTGTTTACTGATGAACCGTCAAGCCGAGTTACCTTCTTTTGGAAGGGTTCATATTTGAGCCCTAATTGATTAGCTACCTTCTTGGGAATGACTGAACTAGTAGCCCCACTATCTACCATAGAATTTTGTACTAGATAATTTATAATAATTAATGATACATAAAAGGGAAGTGGTTTTAAGTTCCTACCTTGAATGACATCTGCTTTGGTGTTGCTTCTTGGAATCTTCTTTTCTTGATCAATGTTGACCAACACTAGCTTAGCAACATCATTTTTGGGCTGTTGAGGGATTTCCACTTCACCCATAGCCTTCTTCAAGATCTCAGGTTGCACTAGAATAGCCAAGGAGTCCCACACAGACATAGTCACATTCATCTTCTTCATATTGTCTACAATATTGAAGGGCACTGCTGTGTGCACTCTGTGGTGTGCTTTCACTATCGTGGGCTCAACCTCCTTGGGAGATTGACTTTCCTTGATTGACATGGTGTGAACCTTCTTTAGTATGGTAGGAACAGATGGATGTGATGACCCTATAGATGTAGTAGCTTTAGCCCCATCTTCTACTTTCTCTATGTCTTGGGCTCTTCTTTTTGATCTAGTATTGGATGCAATTGAAGATTCACCATTAACTCCATTAAAATCTTGCTCTTCCCAGCTAAAGAGAGCAGTCTCATCAGATTTTATGTCTTGCTAGGGAATTGACCTACTAGAAGAAGATTCTAATTGGGTTTTTAAGGAATTTTGTGCCAGAAGTTCTTGAATCATCCAGCCATTTGAGCACATAGCCTGGTTGTGAGGTTGGTTGCAAGGAAAACACTATTTATTTTTTGAGCCCAGATTGTTCTGACTTGGAACCATTTCCCTAGTTGGATTTACAGAGTTAAGAGGTGTGGGATTATAAGGTTGGAATGACCTCTAATTGAAGTTCTACCTTTGACCTTGATAATTCCCTTGATATGGTGGTCTACTCTAATGATAGGATTGTCCCTGATTTTTATATTGTTGGTTAGGACCTTGATTTTATTTCTGAAGGGTGGTCTGCTTCCTTGATTCTATTTTTTAATATTTGTCAATTCATTACTCATGGTCTGTAATAACTTCTTCATTTCTTGTTGACTTCTTCTTAATTCAAGTAGCTCTTGGGAAGGGCATTCTTTGTATTCCTCATAGCTAGTACTAGTTTGAGGTGCTATCATAGTGGGTATGGGAGTGTATGGAGGGATTCTCAAGGGGATGTTAGGTTAAATGTTAGGGAAGATAGGCATGGGTGGCCTTGGGCTATCATACCAGCTCAAATCAAACAATTTTTTGCTTTGACAACTATCTTAAAAGCCTAAGGTAATGAAGTACCTCCCATGGATTGGGTCATGACAGATATGTTGCTATTCAAACTTTTTAAGAAATATAGAAAAGCATGATCTGCTGAAGGCCTCACAAAAATAGGAATCCTATTCCATGTCTTGAGAAATCTATTATTAAAGTCAGTCATCTGCTCTTGAGGAGCCCTCTTTATAGTTGTGATTTTCTCAACCAGGGATAGATGGTATGATTTATCCTCAAAATATTTGCTAAGGGATTCTTCTAGTCTGTCCCAAGAATCAATAGATCCAACTGCAAGAATCCTAAACCACTATAGGGCCTTGCATTTAAAAGAAGCTTCCAACAACTTAGTAGCCACATATTCTTCAGTGATATGATGAACGTTACATATTGTAGCTATATCTCTTCTGTGTTCACAAGCTATTGTCTAGCTTTCACCTATGAAACTAGGAAAACTCTTTAGTGCTACTAAGGTCACATCATGGTGTTGAGAAAAATTCAATGGGCTACCCTAATTAAAGGGTACAAATGCAAACTGTATCGCCATAGTAGGAAATGTGATTTGTTGAAAAACAACTGTGTGGGTTGTTTTTGAACTAGGGAGTGGAATTGAATCCTATAGAAATTATCCATTTAAAGATCTTCCCCTCCTTTTAAAATGGAAAAGTAAGGGTCTCTCCTCCAAAATAGGTGGTATAGATTGTACTCTCATTGTAGGGGATGTCCTTTGAGAAGATCTCCCCTTTATTCTTGTTGGAGGCAGTTGCAAAAAATCAGGTTGCTTTGAACTCCTTGTTTCTATCCTTCTCATAAACTTGAATAGGAATGGATCTTCTTGTTCTTTATACCAATGGAGTTGCTAGATATGCCTTAAAGAGAAACCTCTTTATGTCTATACTATGTAACCAGCATATCAGAGATAACATAGTTTTGAAAGATGAACTTCTTTTGTGGTCCCACCGGGCGTGCCAAAATTGTTATACACTAAATTTTGTACTGTTCTAAGTGCTTGATCCTTACAATATAGTATAACATGGGAATCAATTCTAGGTTGTGGGACCTCTGCTAAATGAAGTGAAACCTCCAGATTCTAGGCCGGTTCCTCTTAGATAATCACCTTATTTTATTTTGAACATAAAAGTAAACTTGGAAGGAAAAGGGATAGAAGGAGAACTGAAATTGAAATAACTAAAAATAAAATTATCCTACTAAGTGATGCACTAAAGGTAACATGAATCACAACACAGTGAACAAAACTAGCATGAAATCTTGAATCTAGTAGAACACAACTTTCTAAATAGGCTTGCATAAATATTTCACAGAGAGGTCTGAAATGAAAAGAGGCTATTCAAGGAAAGAGAAGATTTCAAAAACAATAGCATATTCAATGGAATAGACACAGACTATGACTTGAAAGCAAATAGCCACTCTAGAAAATAGGCACAAGAATGAGACAAGATAACATGGGATGAACAAAATCCACAAGATTATCCGTATCAAATCATCCACAATAGCACACAAATATGCAAAAACAAAGAAGGCTCAAGAAATCCAAGATTTCTCTAACATTAACCACTATATTATGCTTCAAAAAGAATCCCAAAATGCATGAGAACCTGAGGGTAGGAAAAATACCACAGAAAGTCCTGCATAAGCCTTGGAAGACTGAGAATTATAGACACATGGAAAGCTTGAGGACAAATAAAATTTCACAAAAAACTTCTTACATAATCTGAACCTATTTAGAAAAGAACATAAAATGACTTATATACAACCTCCCCTAGCACACAGGCTTGGGAGTCAATCCATTCGATCAGTTAGGGTAGAATTAGGGTTACAATAGATTCTCAATAAATAATGTAGAAACCCTAAAACAATCAAGTCTGCTCATCAATGCACTTGGGAAATATCTCAGAAGATCAGATATGGCCATGAATGCATCTCCCATCATCATTAATTCGAGCAGAGAAGTCAGCTTGACCCATCTCTCTTTTCTACAACTTGAAAGACCACACCACTACCATGAAAAACCTGAGAACAACATTTAAATATTTTAATTCAAACCCAAACGGTCCCAAGTGGCATGAAATTCCCAATCAATGGCTCAGATTTGAAACTTTACTTTCTTTAAAACATGACTGTCAATCTGCCTTAAGCAACCTGCAAGGACAAGATTAGATCTGCCATGCAAAATTCACATGCAATGTTTCAAAGGTTAGATCATGATAAAATTTTCATTAAGGCATAGCGGCCACCATCTGATCTTCACAAACTTGATTCATCTTTACTTTATCTTGGGCGCTGACTTCAGATCTAACCTGGACACATGGAAAGAAAGTGTGATGGCTTAATGAGTATATTTCAAGCACTTTGGCATTAAGGCTTTACACCCACCATAGGATGAAACTGAAAATGTTCACAGATTAACCTTAGTGCAGATGGTCCCAAGGTTCTGACAACATGCCATGCATTGCAACGGTGCATTGCCTTAAAGATTAAGTATCTGCATCTTGGCAATCAAGTGATTGCACAAACCATTGGATCTTTATTACTTTCTGTCTCTTTACTACCCTTTTCAAACCAGGACCCATAACATCATCTATGCTACATGTCATCATGGAATAATGCCTTAAATAGTAGATGTTGATCACTTTGTCTTTAAGGCAATATGTTGTCTGTCCGATCAAATAAGACTTGATCGGTCTTTAATTTACCTTTTTCTGACCAGCCTGACCCCACCATGAACATGTGTCTTCAAGGAATAATTCCTTAATGGATAGATCTGAAGAACTTTGGCATCAAGGCTTTATGCCTACCGCTGGATTAAAAGAAACTTTCTCAAAGATTATCTTACCACAGATGGGTCCAAGCTCTGACAACTTTCCATGCGTCGATAAGGCATAATGCCTTGATCATTAGATCTCAATCATCTTAGCTTTAAGCCTTTAAGCTAACCATCTGATAAAACTAAACTTGATTGGTCTTTAATAAGCTGAAGACCATGCATAAAGGTGAACCCATCATCCATGTGGCACAAAAGATTAATAGCTTAATGAATAGATCTTGAGCACTTTGTCTTTAAGCCATAATGCTGACGACATGATCAAAAGAAACTTGATCGATATTTAATTTATTTCTAACCTCCACACAAGGGTAATATACCTTGATTCTCCACAATGCATCTTTTCATGCACTCTCCACCCCTAGGGGAATATACCTTTATTCTAGGTGAGTGAATGACAACCGTCGATCTTCATCCTTCCTCTCAATCGCGTAATTGCAAAATTTTTTTTGACTTGATGTTTAACCATGTGTGAGTGAGCAATGACCACACATAACTTGCAATACAGATTGCATCACACACTCGCACAACAAAATATGCTAATTTTTTTAGCTTAGCGAGTGAGCGATAACATAAAATATCCTTTACTCGCATAGTTGCAAACTAAAAACCTTAAGGTAAAATCACATGGCGAGTGAGAGATAAATTTTTTTGATAACACCGTCACTCACTCTTAGAGTTAAATGATTGTTTAAGAAATGTAGTGTGACTGCACAACTAAGCGTAAAAGGTGACTGCTGTGGAAAACTTAAAACATGTGAAGAACTGTGACCTTAAGTGGAAAAAAAAGCAATGAAGAAATATAACATCCACCAAGGAGTTAGGGTTTTAAGGAATCTTTCATAGGGTTTTTTCATTTAGGGCTAAAAGACATGAACTGGGGCTAAAACTAGTGACCTAAAAAATATGTAGAAAGCAAGATAAGGACCATAGAAAGGTGCAAAATTCATACAAGCTGGGCTCTACCCTTGTGGGAGCTTCATTTACTCCACTTGTAGCCAAAATTGGATAGGATGGGAAATTTGGGTAACACTTACATGAATTATCCCATTCAGTGAAAACAAATTAGTCTCTACTGCCTTTATCTCAGTAGACATATGTGTTGTAAGGGCCTGTGCTATCTTCACCATGTCCAAGATATGAACCTCAAGAATTGATAGCTTGGGAGTGATTAGACTCTTCAACATACCAAGCCTTTCCATAACTCTCCCTCTTTCTGTATCAAGTACACTCAATTTTTCCAAAATCTTGGACACCTCTTTGTCTATCTCCAACACAAATTGTGACGAGGTCTCACAACTATCCATCATCTCATCTAGAGTATTTCTATACTTCACTACTATTTTCTCAATGTTCTTGATATCTCTAATAGGGTTTATACAATAACTTTATAAATTCCTTCCATGTGCGATAAAACTTTTAGCCTCAGATGTAGTCTTGTTTAGTATGCCCAAGTCCCATGAAATAGACTTACACACTTCCAATTTATTTGTGAGATATTTCTTCTCAGCCTTCTCTTCAGCGATCTTCTCTAATGACTCATAGTGACTGTCAAATTCATCTAGTTCCTTTTTCAAGTTCTCCACATCATCTTTTCCTTTTAAAAAAAAGGTGTTGGAAGTAGTTTGTTAAGAGTGTCAACTGCTCTTGTCATTGCCTTAGTATTCTTCTCTCCTTTCTGCTCAGATCTTTCTTTAGCTTTAAGAAATGTGATGTAGGATAACTTCATCAGCTCATCCACATCCATGTTCTCAATGTCAGTGGTGAAATCCTTGTCGCTACTTGCCAACAATAAAGGTGAGGAATCAGATGTAACATTTTCCTATTTCACTTCAACCTTATTCACTGTATCTTCTGCTATTTCATCAATGTTTTCTTTCTATTTTTATTTCTCTGTCATATCCTTGTCACTGATTCCTTCAATGTTTGTATCCTGCATAAAAGGGTCATTCACATCCTACAAAGTGTCCAATGACATAGGCACGCCAGAAACATAGAAATCTAGTTTCTTCATAGTTCTCACATATTGACTAGCATCTTCGCTTAATGATTTATCAAGGTTTATTTCATCTCTCCTTGATGATCCACCTTTCTCAATGGATTTGGGCTTAGGAGCTTTAGGTTGCGAGATGTTCTCAGTTTTAGTTCCCATAAAGACCTTTTCTACAACTTTCTGTGTCTCCTTAATTACTTCATCATATCTCCTTCCCATGATTTTTACTAATCTTGTCTTGGTTCTCAATAAGGGTTTAAGTTCACTCAATATCCTCTCCATCTCTTTAATGGATACAATAGGTAAAATATACTCAATTTTTTGTTCTCTAATCACTTCATCTTCTTTCTATGCTAATTTATTTCTTATCTCCAATTTCTCATATAACTCCTCAGGTATACTACCTTCAATGCCTAACAAATTCTTCTTAAAAACAAGTAAATGTTTAATCACTATGACTTCAATCAGAAGTTTGTCAGATCCCTCATACCTATCATAGTATTTTGCCAATGGAACAAGATTTCCTTTCTCAATTACCCTTTTCTCTAGCTTTTTCATATCTAGATTCAAAATTTGTATCACATTAGTGGCCTTTTCTTCAATTTTCTTCTCTTCTCCTTTTGTCCTCTGTTTCTTAGGAGGCGAGTCCAGTTTAGTGGGTCTTGTGTTTCTTCTAGGCAATTGCTATTTATCTCTTCCTACAATGTATACTATGGTGGTGAAGGTGTAGATATATCAATAAGAGTAGAAAGTGGACTGATTATCTTCACATCTTCTAGAGGTGGAAGGGCTGTAGCAGCAATGCTTGCCAACCCAGAAACTCTCTCAGTCATCTTCTTCCTAACTTCTTTCATTTTCTCCTTTGATATACTTGCCTTAGCTGCTAAGTCATCAACTACATTCTCTTTTTTCCTTTTCATGATGCTCTAATATGTTCCTCCCTTATATTTGCAGACTTTTCCTCATAAGTACCCCATCTCTCCTCTAATGAATGAACTTTTGAAGATAAAATATGTTCCACTTGCATAGTCAGAACTTTAGAACTAACCTTATAACCTAGTGGATAACACCACTTCTTTCTAGGGAGAACTGCCTCAAAGCACACACAATCAGTTTCAAGCATGAAACAGATTGATTCCTTGTATTTCTCTACTACTGCCTCAAGAATTAAAAAGGGAAGAGATGTGGCAGAGATTAAAAAGGGAAGAGATGTGTGGAAGCTACAAAGCTTGTTGACTGCTAGATATAGAGAAGAGTTGATGATTTTTATACTTCATTGGAACTGACCAAGCAAAGATAGTCGCTATCAAATAGTTCACTAGATTGTGTATTTTCTTTATACACTTGATTCAAATTGTAAATCCTTGAGGGTGGCTTTAACCTTCTTTGGGCAGTGTGCCTTGGAAATGAGCCTACTATTTTATTTGACTCCTAATAGAGTCTATCTCCTAACATGGACTATGTATTGTAATGTTGTAACAATCTCCTAACAGGGCTAATATCTTTTAACAGGGATACTATACTCTCAGTATTTGTGAGGTTTAATTTTGACCGGGGTTTTACCTTCAATAGGGTTTCCTCAAAAACAAATATTCTGTTATGGTGTTGGCATTTACTGTGCTATCATTTACTTTTGCTAGCATGGTTTTTAAAGTTTAAAGTTTAATAATCTATACTACAACCGATTTACCCCCCTCTCAGTTGTCTTATGGACTTTTATTCCTAGCAATTGGTATTAGAGCTACTGGTCCTTAGAGAGAAAACTTAACAAATCGAGGTGATCTTGAAGATGACTTACTACAGGAAGGATAGTCCAAATTTTGATCCTTAAAACTTTGACAGTTGGAAGAACAAAATGAGAACACATTTGCTATGTCTAGGAATTGATTACTAGATGATCACAAAGAAAGATGAAAATATAGCATCCGAGGATGAGTTAGAGAAGGATACTGAAGATCAGAAGAAGTTATTTTCATGCAATATGGTTGCAAGGGAATCTTTGATCAGTGCTCTTTCAGAGGGTGAATTCTTTGAAGTAAAGGACTTGGACTCTGCACATGAGATCTGGACAAGACTGGATACATTATATGTTGGAGACAAGTTTACAAAGAAAGCAAAGTTACAGAACTAGAAGAAAAATATGGAATCACTGAAAATGATAGAAGATGAGAACATAAGGGCATATGCATAGAGAATTACTAAAGTAGTTACTGGAATTAGAATCTCTGGAGGAACTTATAGTGAGGAAGAAGTGATTGCAAAGATACTCTGATCTTTGACACCTGTATACAAAACCAAAGTACAGGATATAGAGGAAATTATACCTTTGACACCGAACTTCACCAGAGAGATGTTGATTGGAAAGCTAATTACATTTGAGGCCGCAAAATTGGGAGATACTTTACCTAAAGTTGAGTCAGCATTCAAGGCAACCATGCACAAGAACAAAAAGACCTTATCTAGAAATGCAAGCACCAGTAGTAGTGACATAAGAGAAGAGCTTGGAGCTTATGCTGATGAATGGGAACAAATACAGGAAGAATAAAGGAAGCTAGATGAAGTTGTGGCACTGATTGCTAGAAGAGAAAAGAGAGGTAAGGGTAAATTTGAAGGAAAATTACCTTTGAAATGTTTTTCATGTAACAAGATTGGTCATTTTGCATCTAGATGTCCTACAAGAATTCCAAAGCACAAACCTAAGCTTTTCAAGTGTAAATATTTAAAAGACAAGGAATGTTATTATGCTAGTGAGGGAATATCAGATGATGATGATGGTGAATATGATGAAATTGGATTTATTTCTATTAAGGATGGTTTACCTATGCATGAAGAAAAATCCTTAGTATCTCGAGTTGAAAAGAAATCTGAATGGGTTATAGAGAGTGGTTGTTCACATCATATGACTAGAGACAAAAAAAAGTTTGTGAGTTTGAAAAGACATGATGGAGGTGTTGTTAGATTTGGTGACAATACTCCTAAGCTTATTATTGGATTTGGATCTATCTCTTTGGATGGAAAGACTAACACTGACAATGTATTACTTGTTGATGGACTTAAGCATAATTTGTTGAGTGTTGGACAACTAGTGGACAAGGGTTATCAATTGAAATTCATTAATGGGAAATGTTCTATCAAGAGTAAAATAGGAGAACTGATCATATCTGGTACTAAATATAGAGGTAATGTATTTGAATTGAACACATCTGAAGCTTCTTGTTTTCTTGTGAAGGTTGACGATAGTTGGTTATGGCACAAAAGATTTTGTCATGTTAACTTTGATAACATTGTGAAGGCAAGTACAACTAATGCAGTAAGAGATCTACCTAAGATTGTGAAGGCATCTAACACTATGTGTAGATAATGTGTTATGGGGAAGAAGAATAGAAGAACTTTTAAAAGCAAAGCTTATTCAGAAAAAGCAAAGTTAGATTTGATACATACAGATCTATGTGGCCCTACACGAACACGATCATACTATGGTGAAAGGTACTTAATACTCTTTGTTGACGACTTTTCTAGAATGATATGGGTTACATATTTGAGAGAGAAATCTGAAGCATTTGACAAGTTCAAGTTATTAAAAGAAAAATTTGAGAATGAATCTGGTTTAAAGTTGAAGTGTTTGAGATCAGACAAAGGAGAGTTTACATTAGAGCTATTTAATGCATAATGTGAAGAAAATGGAATACACAGACATACTTCAGCCCCTATAACTCCACAACTGAATGGGATAGTAGAGAAAAGAAATAGAACTATATTAGATGCTGCAAGGACTATGTTACTGGAAGGAAATGTGTCACATGTTCACTGGAGAGAAGTAGTTGGGACTGCTATGTACACATTGAACAAAATTTAGATCAGAGAAGGTACAAGTAAAACTCCTTATGAATTATGGTTTGATCATTCACCTACTATGAAATATTTAAGAATATTTAGAAGTAAATGTTATATCAAGAGAGATGATGAGATAGGAAAGTTTGATGCTAGAAGTGATGAAAGAATCTTTCTTGGTTATTCCTCTAAGAGTAAAGCTTATAAATGTTTCAATCTGAGATTGAGGAAATTGATTGAAAGCGCCAATGTGAGGATAGATGAAAAGTTTTAGATTCAAGAAAGGATGTATGATTGTGGTCAGATTATAGAAACAAAAGAGGTTACTACTGAACCTGAAGAATCTTTGATGGTTGATGATGAGATTGAAGATGAACAAACTAAAGCTACTGAGACATTGAAGACACTGAGGTATGTTATGAATAAAAATTTTCTCCTATTCCTAGATTGGAAGATGTGAGATTATTCCTTTCTTATGATGCACATAAAGACTTTAAGGTTTATTAGATGGATGTGAAGTCAACATTCTTGAATGGTGATCTAGAAGAAGAAGAAGTTTACATTGAGAAACCTGATGATTTTCCTTTGACATATGATGAAAAAATTGTTTGTAGATTAAAGAAAGCACTGTATGGATTGAAACAAGCACCAAGGGCATGGTATGCAAGACTAGAAAAATATCTACTTCATCTTGGTTTCAGGAAAGGTAATGCAGATATTAATTTATACTTAAGAACTGAAGAAGATGGAATCTTGATTATAGAAGTTTTTGTTGATGATATAATTTTTGGAGGCAATGATAAGATCAGTAAGAAGTTTGCTAAAGAAATGGAAAATGAATTTGAAATGCCAATGATTGGTGAGATGAAATTTTTTCTTGGTTTGAAAATTAATCAGAGTAAGAATGACATTTTTATATCTCAGAACAAGTATCTTAAAGAAATGTTGAAAAAGTTTGGAATGGAAGATTATAAACCTGTTGGAACACCTATGGTGATAGGAAACAAACTGACTAATAATGATGAGACTCAAAGTTTTGTTTAGACTAAGTAGAGATTGATGTTTAGAGGTCTACAATATCTAACACACACTAGACCAGATATTACCAATGCAGTTGGAATTGTGGCTAGATATCAGGCATATACTAAAGAAACACATTTTGTTGCTGTGAAAATAATTCTTAGATATTTGAAAGGGACAATAGAATATGGATTATGGTATGAAAAATTTGATGATTTTACATTGTAGGCTTTTATTGATGCTGATTGTGCAGGTAATGTGGATGAGAAGAAGAATACAAGTGGTGGTGGATTTTTACTTGGGAAAAGGCTGGTTTCTTGGTTGAGCAAGAAGCAAAACTGTATTGCTCAATCTACTGCTGAGTCAAAATATGTTGCTGTTGCAATAAATTGCACACAAGTTGTTTGGATGGAACAAATGCTGGAAGACATTGGAATAAATTTCAAAGAGCCAGTGGTTATCCATTGTGATAACACTATCACAGTAAACATGTTAAAGAATCCTGTAATGCATTAAAAAAATAAGCATATTTCTATTAAGTATCATTTATTGAGGGAGAAGGTAGAAAATAAAGAAATTAGACTAGAGTACATTAGCACAAAGGAACATATAGCAGATATATTTACCAAACCTTTTCCAAAAGATGCTTTTGAATATCTTAGAGGCATGCTTGGAGTGGTGGACCCTCCCAATTGTAATTAATTGATGCAAATATGCATCAGTCCAGTGGTTTTCAGAGCCATATCATTCTCTGGACTTGATGTATGGATCTACTCCTTAGGGGGAGTGATCACAGGAGAACACTATGGATTAAATTTGGGTGATCTTGCACCTAATTGTTGGACATGAAGATTTGAAAAAGCTACACCTTACAGAAGACTACATATGAGTTATGGTACCCTTTTCCATTGCTGCCAAAGGGGGAAGGAATCTATGTGGAAATCCCTACTATTTTGGGGAGATTTGTGTTGAGGATATTGAGAAGATTGTATTGAGAGAGAGTACTTTTGGGTTGATGCATATGGATTTTCCCATATGTTTCCATCAATGCCAAAGGGGGATATTGCTGGATGATATCAATTTTGGTTACTGATCATGCTATTGATATTCATGTTTTGCCACTGATGTCAACATATAGTTCTATAAAGAAGACAGATTGGTTACTTGACTGGAAGAAATGTACAAACACTATATGGATGATTCAGAATAGTCAAAGTTGGATTTTAGTAGAAGGATGTGTGTTGAACTTATTCCTAAGGTTGCTTGACCTAATGTTACATAATGTGGATGTTACAGTTGATTTGGTGAAGAATGGTTTTCTAGACTGTAACTATGATTCTGGACAGGTTTCTGGTGTATCTTTCTGGAAAATATATTTCATATGATGCAAGCTTATTGGTGGATAGCAAACATATGTTGGAGTAATGGGTTGAGTTCAATTGTTGTTTTGTTATTGGTGACATCAGATGTGGTGTGTATGATGGAGAAGACCTATTTACTGGCCGACTTCAGACATGTAGCATGTGAAATTAATTATGAGCGTGGATTGTGGATCTGGAAGTATATGTGATGGATAGTAAATGATGTTTACTTGTTATAGGTACCATGTGTATCTTAGCAAGGGGTTATATAATTATTTGTATGATGGAAAGCCTTAATTGGCTGACCTAGTTAATTATGTATTAGGAAAGCTTAACTGGGTGACCTAATGAATTATTGTAAGAGGGTATATATTAATGATCTTTTATTGTGGAGAAGATGTGGCATAGATTAAAAAGAGAAAATATGTGTGGAAGCTGCAAATCTTGTTGACTGCTTGATATAGAGAAGAGTTGATGATTGTTATAATTCATTGGAATTGACCAAGCAAAGACATTTGCTATCAAATAGCTCACTGTATTGTGTATTTGCTTTGCACACTTGATTTAGATTGTAAATCCTTGAGGGTGGCTTTAACCTTCTTTGGGAAGTGTGCCTTGGTAGTGAGCCTACTATTTTTTTTGACTCCTAATAGGGACTATGTACTATAATGTTGTAACAAGATCCTAAAAGGGCTAATATCTTTTAACATGGATACTATACTCTCAGTACATTATTTACGGGTGTTAATTCCCATCAGGGTTTTACCTTTAACACGGTTTCCTCAAAAAAAAATATTGTGTTATGGTGTTGGCATTTATTGTGTTTTCATTTACATTTGCTAATATGGTTTATAAAGTTTAAAGTTTAATAGTCTATACTACAACTGATTCACCCCCCTCTCAGTTGTCTTGTGGACTATTATTCCTAACAATTACTGCTGATATCTTCTGATTTCCTGAAGCAACTATCAAATTCACTCCTGTAATCTACAAGACTCTTACCAGTGTCACCAATATTCTTCTTTATAACTATACAAGGTGGTACTCTTCTATTTTTAGTTCCATTGTACCTGCAAAACTTTGCTATATGTCCTAGATTGTTACATTTGTAACATATAGGAGGTGATATGTTTTGATTAACCTACAACTTACAATAACTTGTGATGTACCCAAGGTTATTACATTTGTAACATGTGGTCTTAGCTACTGTCTCTTCACTAATGTAATCTTGTTTGTATCTTTTTTGATTAGGTTTCCTACATTCTTCTTTCTTATGCCCATATGCATAATAGTTAAAGAAAAAACCAGAAAAAGGTTTGAAAGGGGCTTTACCTCTGCAATCTCTCTTCATGTGTCCAACCTTGTTACATCCAAAAAATCTACCTCTGAAAGGTCTGATCTTTTCTTTAGCTTCTTCAAGAGTAGGTCTTTCTCCATCAACCTTCACATCAGATTTTTCTTCTTGATTCTTTGAACATTAAGCTTCATTAAAGCCAACACTAGTCATGTATTCTTTAGGTTTCTGTCTGTCTCTCTGTTCATCGATCAATTCACTACTCACGTGAAGTCTCTCAATATTATTCTTTGCATCCATAATTTCTCCTTTGATATGATTATATTTCCCTAATTCTAGATACTTGCTCTTGTAGCGATCAAGTTCAGTCTTCATTTGTCCTATCTAAATATTATCATCCTTTAAGGTTTATTCAATTTTTTTCTTAGCATACATTTCCCGTTGAATCACTTTAGCCATATGTAGTGAAGTAGTTTCATGATTAAGATTTAAAGTATCTTTATCTTTCTCAAGCTCCATTATCTGATCTGAATTATCATTGTCTGAATTCTCTTTTATCTTAACCATAAGATCTTGTCTCTAAATTCTAGAAATTTCATGCCATTCTTTTAGTTTCTTAATGAATCCCTATGCTCTTCTCAATTTGAATTTCAAGTCACCATTCTTTGCTTTAGCTTTGTCAAGATCTTCAAGTGCTACTTCAAAGTTTTCCTCCAAATTTTCAGAATCCATCTTGATCTCCATTAAGCTGTTAAACTTTCTCTCCAAGGGCCAAAAGCTCTGATACCAATTGTTAGGATTAAGTAATACTGAGAGGGGGGGGGGGGGGGGTGAATCAGTATTACAACACTTTAAACATGAACTTAATAATTTCCAAATTAACCATATAATTACTAAAATGAAAAGAACATAAGCACACAACACATTACTCATAACACCATGAATTATTTTCAAGGAAACCCTGGCCAAGGGAAAACCCTGGTGGTGATGGTACCCTCAAATATGTACTAAAAGTATAGTGTCCCTGTTAGGAGACCTATCCCTGTTAGGAGATGAATATTACATTAGCACATTTCCCTGTTAGGGGAATACAAAACCCTGTTAAAGGTATACTGAGCACATTTCTCTTACAATAAAAAATAGCTATGTTATAATTAAACTTAGTAGTGAATGATACAAGCATAAACTTATGCTTAGATAGTTTCAGTTGTAGCCTACATCAACATCTTTCTGACATCACAATGCATACATTCCAT
>MU224609.1:489373-505024 GCA_018584345.1 Thuja plicata | reverse complement strand
TTCAACTTGGGCACATCTTGTCTATTCATCTTGTGATCTTTACTTAGGTCTTGAAACCTTCCTTCTAAGCACACAAGCTCTGATACCAATTGTTAGTAATAACTAAGAGGGGGGGTGAATTAGTGGCCTCAAAATTTTCTCCTTTTAAACTTCAATCCACCAATTAATACACCTCATATTATTAAGTCCCTACAAGATGTATGCCTTTGAAATACTAGAAATAAATGTCTGTCTGTTGGTTTACCTTGTCTGTCCTTCTTCTCCTTGATAACTGATAAGCAGTAAAACTTATTTACCAATGCTTAGTAAATATGCAGAGTATACCAGTCAATCCATAAATGCATATGTGAAATGTAAAATAATAAAGTAATAAACCATACACACATAACACAAGGATTTTAACGTGGAAACCCTTTTAAGGGAAAAACCACTGGGACCGGTTCCCCAAATTTTCACTCTTCTTAAGTGAGCCCTGTTAGGAGCCAACCCTGTTAAAGGTTACAAACACATTGTTAAGTGCGACCTTGTTAGAGGATTTTTATAAATAGGTTGTCACTTAGTATCTGACATCTATGCTATCATCCTTGAATCAGTCTCATGACTGTCAATAAGCTTTATGCTAATCTTACTACCATCCTTGAATCAACCTCCTTCTTAGACTGTCAATAGGCTTTAGGTAAGACCGATGCTACTATCATGAGTCAACCTTCTGGTAATCTGTTAGGATATACCTCAATTAAAAAAGACTGTTAAGTCCTGCTCTGTTAAGAGACTTAATGCTTCAATGGTTAAAATGAAACATAATGACCTGTTTCTAATGCAACTTTGAATTGCAGATATTCAGATCTATTTACGTATAATAAATTTCTGATCAATGTATAAATTCAATTCCTTTCTACTTAACTCTTTCTGCTCTATGATACTGTGCTTCACTGTGTGTCGGTGTCTACAGAATTCTTTAGCTCTCCCTTAGCTTGATTGATCAGGACTGTATGAAGTTTAACCTTCATCAGTTTCTCTTCAGCATCTTCTATCAATTCACTCCCCCATGTATCTGATTGCTTACAGAAATGAACTATGCTTGTCTCTTATATAGACATGATATTCCTTAATTCTTGGTTCTTGATTATTGATTCTTGGTGTGAAAAACAATCTAGCCAAATTGATTTACAACTTTAACTCCTAATTTATCTCGTAGTTATCATCTTGTCAGCTGTACAAATCATCTTTAAATCACTTACTTAACTATGGTCAAATAAAAAAAATAAAACAACCAGTTAATTCTATCCTTAAGCTCTACCAGCTAGATATTTTATCATTTTCTGATCTCTCTATTCTGTCAGTCAATTCTACAGTTCGTCGCCAGTGATAACTGCCAGTTCTGTTGGTGTAACTTCAGTTAGCTTCAGGATCTCCATCCATTGGGCATCAAAGGGTCTTTCTCATTGGGCATCCTTTGATTCTGCTTTGTCAGGCAACACTATCTTCTGCTCATTAGGCATCGCTGTGACTTTATCTCTATTTTTACCGATGGTGTGCACTCTGCTTGTGTAGTCTGTCACTTGGTGAATACTTGACTTTTATGTATTGCTAAAAGCATAACCTCTATTCCATTGATTCTCTGAAGTCATTGGCATTATGTATATGACCATACAGATGATATCATGTTGACATCAATGACAATATAAACCATTAACTGATTTAATGTCTTGCATCATCTTCAACTTAACATTATCAAACATTCAATCAGTTACATGTCATCAAATGGATCCCCAAGACCCAGATGGTGGGCTCTAATTTTAATTTTAAATAATGTTGCTTATATTATAAACTCACAAATGATTCCTTGTTCTTGGAGGAAAATACAATATTGGCATCCTCTTCATCAGTGCAGGAAGTAGAACTTGAAGCAACCCTCCCTTAGCCATGTTGGAAGAAAACTAGAGCAGTGAGGGAATTGGAGAAGCTACCGCTCATAATGAAATACAATTTGAATGGTGTCATCCAGGCCTCAAAGCTAGAAAGTGTAATTTCTAATATCATAGATACAAATCTCTGGGGCTGCAACTTGGATTCCATCCGAGCCAAAATTTGAGAATAGAAGAAGGTCGAGGAGGGAGAGTGTGTTAATATCTCTAGAGCTGGTTCACTTTAGGATTCTTTATTTCCCATCTCTCTTTAGTACCTATAAATTTTTTGTACCCTAGAAAATTACTATTATGAGGCTATATGCTCATGTTGCCTACTAGATGGTACCTCAATCACCACTTTTAACCCAGATTCCATCTCCAACATCCTCTGTATCCCCTATTGAAAGATTGCAATGTTAGTAGATAGAGAATTTTACGTGAATGAATATAAACATATGGAGGATGACAAAAAAGGTAATTAAATAGACATTGGCTCCTCACACAATACAAGGATGTGTTAAAGATGGCTGTCACCCTCCCTTGGGCTGACTTTATTCTCCCCATTGAGGGAGTGATCATTATGTTATGTCTCATCTTTGTTGAGATGAGAATGAAAGAATATTCCCTATGGACGAACTACTTCATTATCAACATTGTTACAGGAATGACTTATTTTGAAAGGGCCCAGATCATCTCTGACAACATTAACTAACAATTGAAAAAGGTCAAAACCCAACCACAAAATCAATTCTTCAAGACTTCCTTTGCAATATGGTTGACTTCTTTCCACACAAGCATTGAAGGCCTCCAAAAATTTGGGCACATGAGTGACCATCGAGGTGACTCAATCCCATGGGTCCATTACCCCCAATTGTAGTTAGACCAATTCCCTGAGGTATTTTGTAGAGTGAACTATGCCTTTATATACATTAGAATAATCAGACTCAATGGGGATGTAAAATTTTGATTGTCAAAGATATCCATGACCCTAATTGAACCATGTGGGTGTTGGTTCTGTTTATGATGAAAAATTATCTGTTGGGAGCAAGCTCAAACATGAAAATGTTAGAGATAAAGAACATATAAACTACATTAACATATCAAAAGCATACTCCTAAATAAAATATTTCCACCATAACCTCTGATGAGCCAAACAAGGGCACCCAAGCCTTGTTGATTTTCTCTTAGAGAGGGTTGTGGGTGTGCTCTCCCAACATAATGTATCAATCCCACTTGATTCAAAATGACAAGATGATTGCAAAGTAAATGAAAACTACAATGTAGTGATATTGAACAATTCAAGAGATAGTTATGGAGAACTAGTCTCAAGCATTCAATGAGTGAGATGGAAGTAGATATGAAAAACTAAATGAAAACATATAACATTGAATGAAATAACTAGGAACTACGAATAGAATAAAACTACCATAATAAATGCAAATAACTACCAAACAAGTTAGTATAAAAGCTCTAAATGCATAAATATTTCTAGACACAAACTAACATAATAAATCTTCTTTCCAAGCTATAAGTAGTATCTACTCTATCAGAGATTACAATTCATTATTTTCTCACATAATTCTATAAAGCTCAAAGTCTATTCTCATATTTTCAAAATCTTGTTCTCCGAATCTCCTTCCCAATCCCCATCTACCATAAATTTCCCTCAAAAAAAATAGATAGCTATATGGTTGGAGGGGTTTCTTTATAGGAATAAATTACTCCAACTACTATAGTTGGTTCAACAATAATTAAACAACTCTCTCATTCCCGTGAACCTATGACTAAAAATTTAATTTTTTTATTAACTCAATTAACTTGATAAGTCATTAAATATGATAGTATAAATAGGATTACCAAATAACTCACATAGCCCAATGGTAACTAGCTAGCCTTACTTATAAGAGGTCTCAGGTTCAAAATCTCCTAGACAAGCTAGTTTTGTTAATTAGCTAATTTACATTTATTTCTCTTATTTATTTATTTTATTTTACAAATACAATATTTACATCACAAGCATATTTATGCATATTCATACATTTCTACCCCCCCCCCAAACACACACACAAACACACATATACATAGGTATATATGTTTACACCCATATATACATACACATATATATTAAATTACAATATATAATCTAATATATCTATATATACGTCTTATGAAAACATAGCCAAACTGACATGAACAATAAGAACAAAATCACCTGACAAGACATAATCTCAAAATCATACAAAATAATGACACTGCCCAACCCAAAATAAGGTGCCTTCCCTAAGCAGGAACCTAAGTCAAAAAGGGTTTCTTGAGAGAATGTTGGTAATATATCTACAAAAAAATCATTTGAGGATTTTGAAGGCACGCTCAGACCTGTGTAGCCAGGTGGAGTCAATGCATGGTACCTACATTCTACACCACCAAGATGAGAAGAGAATATACACTAATATACAAGAAAATAGTGGTAGACAAGGAGGGGGTGTACGACATGATATAGATCTCCTGTAGAGGTGACTACGAATACCTCCCCTCATCCTACAAGTACATCAAATAGTATTGATACTAAAGTATGATTGGGTTAGTATTGTTAGGTCCAAAATAATCATAGTCTCATAATGCAATAAAATGGAATGAATTATCATCTTTAACAATATAATCATGTATATAAGAAGAATTTTATAAGAAATCCTTAAGATGCAAATTGACCATATACTCTAATCATTTACAAACTTTCATAAAGATGAATTTATTATCCAATCATATACTCAAAGTTTCTCATCATCTAATCCAAATGAACAAAGCTTAGAATCCACAATAACCAAATATAATAATCCTTGGCCATATCCAGTCCCAAATATTAGGTTACTAGGGTGGGAAATTCATCCTCCTCCCCTATGATTAGGCTTACTCTTGGAAGCCTACAAATTAATATGGATAAGAAGCTCTAAGTGCTCTAGAATCCTCCCATGTAGCTGAAATCTCATCATTGGGTTCCCATAGGACCCTTGAATCTTCTATGGTGCAACCCTTGAGGATTAAATTTTGTTGCTAGAGTATACGTACTGGCTCCAAAGCCAGCTACCCGTCTGTGACCTGTAAAGAGTTCCAATCCAATACATGAGTCAAATATAGAATATACTCTCTAAGAATAGATACATGAAACACATCATGAATACGTGCGAGGCTAGGTGGCAGGGAAAGTTGGTAAGAAACTGGTCCTATCCTCTCTAGGATCTTAAATGGACCCATAAATCTAGGTGCTAATTTAGAACCTTTTACATAAAGGATAGGTCTCTTACGTGGGTGGACCCTCAAGAATAATTTGTCTCCAACCACAAACTATCTATCAATTCTTTGAGCATCTACATACTTTTTCCGTCTTTCCTGGGCTTTCACAAGGTGCTATCTAATTATCTGTACCTTATATACCATATCATGCAAAATTTCTAGCCCAAGGAGTACTCTGTCCTCTAAGAGATCCCAACTCAGAGGTGTATGGAAGGGATGACCATATAAAGCCTGGAATGGTGACATACCAATAGAACTCTGATAGCCGTTGTTATATGTAAACTTTACTAGGTACAAGCAATATTCCTAGTGAGTTTGTCTATCTATCCATAAAATACATTCTAAGCATATCCTCAAGTACCCAATTTACCCTACCATCAGTCTGTGGATGATAGGATGAACTAAAGTTGAGTTGATTCCCTATGGATTGTTGCTATGAGATCCAGAAATCTGAAGTGAAAATTGGATCTCTGTCTGATATAATCTTTCTAGGGACATCGTGCAACCTAAAAATATCCTTCATGAAGACTTTTAATACTAAGGAGGTAGTGTAAGATGAATTCATAAGACAAAAATGCACTACGTTGGTCAACTTATCAACTGTGACCATGATTGTTTCATGTCTCTGATGAGTAACTAGAATTCCCACAGTAAAATCCATAGATATTGTATCCCATTTCTATTCTAGGATTAGATGGGGTTGAAGGAGGCCTGCATTGATGCTCAACCTTAACTTATTGGAATTCTTTCTGTTTGGGGTGTTTACATTCATGTTTTTTCATTGATGTCAACATATGTTTCAGTTGGTTGTATTAGAAATTTCAGAAAGATTGGTTATCACAGGTACATGCAAGATTGATAGTTGTGTATGGGAATTATATGATGCTTCAATACGTGTGAGAATGGATTTGTGTAGAGGGAAGTATTTACACCTCATATCTAAGATTTCTAATTCAAATATTACTATTTGCATGAGTTATAGATGTTTTGGTGAAAACTAGTTATAGAGTAGTGACAAAGGATTATGACAGAGATGATCTCTGAGTTTTTGGGATAACTTGGATGTGAGCATAAGTTATAGTATGTGAGATTAAGGCATGATAGAATATACATGGGAGAAAATTCTTTGTGATTATTGGGTTACTGGATTCTTGATGAAATTAGCTATGGTGTGTGGACTAAAAAATACCTATTCGGGGCAGACCACAGAGATGTAACGTGCTTAGTGAATGAAGAGAATGAATTATGGATCTTGGTGTGTAACTAATGATTTGTATTTATTATTTACTTGTGTAAGGCACCGTGTGTATCTTAGCAAGGGTCTATGCAATTTTTTGTGCATTGGGGAAGTCATAACACAATGACCTAATTGCTTATTGTAACATGTATAAAAGAAAGTAGCATCTTAATGTGAAAAGTATGTATTGGATGCTGCAAGAATGTGGATGTGAGTTCTACTAGATGTAGAGCAGTGAATATGTTTGTAATGCAATTCATTGGAACTATATAAGAAAAGAAAGTTGCTATCAGTCAGTTCACTGTTATAAGTATACTTTTATACTTCTCTTTGGACAGTGGATCTAGGAGGTGGGTTTAAACGTCAGAAGGTGGATTTAACCTTCAATTTGGGAAATGTGCTTGGGTAGTGAGCTCATAATCTCATTCAACTTCTAATAGGGTTGAGAAGACTCTTAACATGGTCTGTCCTTTAACAGGGTCTTTGTACTAGATGTAATAATCAGCTCCTAAAAAGACTAGATCTTCTAATAGGAATACAATATTTCTAGTGCTTTATTTTTGGGTGTTAATTCCTACCGAGGTTTTTCCCTTAACAGGGATTTCCTCGAACACAAATACTTGTGTTATGGTGTTATTCTTGAAGTGTTCAAATTTGCATTGAGTAATTGATTTTAAGTTTTAAAGGTTAAATATTTGGCATACAACTTATTCATCCCCACTCTTAGTTGTATTATTCCTAGAAAATTGGTATTAGAGCTTGTGGTCCTCTGAGAGAAAGCTTAACAAGTTGAGGTGATCTAGAGATGGCTTACTATAGGAAGAAAAGTCCAAAATTTGATACTAAAAATTTTGAAAGTTGGAAGAAAAAGATGAGAACTCATTTGATCTTCTTGGAAATTGACTACTGGATGATTAAAAAAAAAGATGAATCGATCAAGGAAAAAGATGAATTAGGCAATGCTAGTGATGAAGAAAATAAATTATTTTCTTGAAATATGGTTGCAAGAGAAACACTAATAAGATCTCTCTCTAAGGCTTAGTTTATAGAGATTAAAGATCTTGATTTAGCTCACAAGATATGGACAAGGCTAGAGGCTCTATATGAAGGAGATCAGTACACTAAGCAGGTGAAACTACAAAATTGGAAGGCTAAAATGGATAATCTAATGATGCAAGATGATGAGAATGTCAGAGAATATGTATATGTTAGAATACTTCAGAGATAACTGAGAGGGGGGGTGAATCAGTTATCTGCAACTTTAGATCTTTATCTTATACTTATTAATCTAGATTGATACAAAGTAAATGCATATATAGATAAAACTTTACACAACACATCAATTTGGTTGCGGGGAAACCAAATGGTAAAAACCCCGATGGGAATTAGTACCCAAAAAGAACTATACTATTTATAGTGATCCCTATTAAAATATTTTCCAACCCTGTTAGGAGTTGTACATTACAATGCAGTAGTATAGTGAATTGGTTAAGGGTCGGACCTTGTTAGGAGTCTTTTACAATAACCCTGTTAGTAGTGGTGGACTCACTATCCAAGGACTCACTGTCCAAGTGGTGAAGGATACAACCTTATGGTTATTTGATACACATTGTATCAACAAGGTGAATTGCTGTTTGTGACATTGCTTCTCTGATTAGTTCCTTTTATGCGCTAATGCTTTAACCTCTTGTAAAGTAATACAACAATCTTCTCTATGTTTTGAAAGCTTCTACTTCAATATCTATATTATCAACATATGATAAATATAGCTCTGCCGCTTTAACACTCTGCTCTGCTTTTCTAATCTCTGGCTTTCACAACTCTTCTTCTTACAAATGACCTTCTATAAGTACATAGACCAAGTATGAGATCATGGGACCTATAGGAAAACTCTTCTTAACATCCTTGTTGGATCTACTAAGCGTGCAAACATAATTACAACCGCACAAGTACTAACTGAATAGACGCGTCGCTTCACTAAGTCGGCTTCACCAAATTAACCATAACATTGCAATCTTCTTGAAACACGTTAGGCACATTTAGATTAATATAAAAAAATCATAAATAATCATGAATATACACATGCATATCTTGAAGATGGGTGCAACTCAATCAACATGTTACATACGTCGGCCTTAAACCGTTATTCCTCCAGAACTATAACCGTCAATAACAGAATTACATATCTTTATTGAAACTTCATATCTGGGTCTGCGTGTATGAATATAGCATAGAAAACATGTCAAAAAAATGTATCTATCCATGCTGGTCTTCATGTCATCATATGGATAAGTACATAAAGAAGTACTGCTGTGTATTATATGTTGTCATCAATGACAAACATACAATCAATCAACTGTTCAGAATCAAATCTCTAGCAGTATATAGGGTCACATAGGCTATTACTAGAATCATAAATTTAGGAGGCACATATACTGAAGATAAAGTGATCGCAAAGCTTCTCAAATTCTTAACACTTTCCTACAAGACTAAAGTGCAAGTGATAGAGGAGATCATACCATTGAGAAAAAATTTCAACAGAGAAATCCTGATTGCTAAACTGACAATGTAATGCCCCACCAGGGAACCTAGGAGAACTTAACCTAAACACGACACAAAGTTCATGGAATAATTTTTTTTCTAAATGTTTACAAACAATATTAATAACAATGCGGAAGCAACACCGTGAAGTACATGACATACATGAAATACAACACATAAATGATTAACATTCCTCGAGGGTTCCTTGACCTAGAATTACTTAAACAACCAATCTATGATTACAATAATAAAGAACTGACATAAAGGTTACATAATCTGAAACCAATAATATACATCTCATACTAAAGATTACATATACATCTAATACCATAAGGTATACTTCGTAATCAACATCCACTGCACAAGTCGCAGGGTATGTAATAATACATAATACACAATACAATGCATCCTCCAAGGATGATAACCAATAAATACATATGGTACAAATATACAACTCGAGTAACTGAGCAAGTCTCCAAGAGACTATGAAGATGAAACTGCAACAAGGAACATCCAAGCATGAAGAAGAATCCGTCAGAATCTCAATGGTAATAAGAATCACTACCACCCGACCACGTGGAACCAAAGGTCCACTCCCACCATGCTGAGGAGATAGTAACAGGCCCATCACATGGGGTATACAACAAGAATGTAAAACAAGGTACACATGACCTCATACTTCAATGCAAAGGAAAATACTAGAAGCAATCTAAACCATAACAAAGAACACTAAACAACACCAGTGGTAACTGACACACATAGGATAACCTAAGCTGTATATAGGGAAGTGTCATCACATAAGTCCAACCTTGAAGGTAACCCTAGTAGTACCTCTTGACCCTGGCCTCTAGGTGACACTATGTGGCTCGGTGATCCTTTTGTGAAGACAAGGATCCCAACTCCCATCCTATTGTGCGACAGCACCCAAGGCATGGGTAGAGACTTAGACATCTTATTATTTCATTTTAAACCCCTTTAATGTATCATATTTTCACTTATTAAGTAACTTGCCAATGGGTTTACCTAATAACCGCTTAGAGTCCTGGACCCCCATTGCAAGCCACTTCCCCACTATACACTTAGTTAACCTACTTAGGCTCAAGATCAAGACATGAAGATATACATAACCATAAATCACATCCTACCCATTCAGGAGCACATAGGTTCTCAATAACCACAAACACATCCACAGTATACTCATAAGACCATAAAGCACATCATAACAAAATTAGGTTGGGTATAGGAAATCAGGACTATGATATCAACATAAAATTACAAATTAACATCACAATAGATACCATGCCAAATTTATAATCTCAAACCTCTAGATTATGTCCTAAGGGTCATCTAGCCCAACATGCACCCAAAAACAAGATAACATAGAAGAACATTCGATCCATTTAAACACACACCCAAGACACATCACAGTGCAATAATTCATATTCAGAATGCATTTAAACTAAATCGCAAATTCATCTATTCATTAAAACTACTATCCAACAATAACTAAATACACCATTCAATATTAATCGTTCAATATCATCTTTAATAATTAGCTAACATCATAGAAATTCTGTGACTGATAATGAGCGGTTAATAAAATAAAAATTGAAGAATAAATCCCTCTTGATTCATAAATTCATAATAATATTAACTATCTTCTATAAAGAACATGATCCCCACTTAACATGTATTTCCCAAACTATACCACAAAATAATATAGAACTAATTAAAAATTAATTTTAAAACTAATTTAAAATTAAGTATAAATCAATTTAAAAATTAATTACAAATTAATTCATAATTAATTGCAAACTAATTTAAGTCAATAATAAACTAATTAAAAATTAATTTAAAAACTAAAACAACCTAATTTAAAAATTAAATAAACTTATTTAAAAATTAAATTAAACTAACAAATTAAATAAAATTCTACTTCTTAAAACAAAAACCGAATGAATTAATATATCATCATGGGTTTTGGTTTTAATAAAAAAAATAATTAAAAAAAATAAAATAATTAAAAACAATGTTATGTGGGGGGGACCCACGCGGTTTCCCCCCGCTACCTACCTTTCCCTTGGCCGCCGACGCTGAAAGCGACCGGTCGGCCCTGCAGCTTTAGTGCTGCGCGCTATCTATGGCACAGGGTTGGGGTGTGGGGATGGGGTCCCAAGCTCCCCCCCCCACTCTAAGTTAAAAAAAACTTTTTTTTTAAATTTAAAAATACTTTTCCCTATTAAAAACGCTAGCCATGCGTTTTTCTTTATATATATTTTTATAAAGACTTCAATTTAAGTTTAAGTCTGTTTTTATTTATTTTTAAAAATCCGAAACGGAAATTACAAAAGGAGAAGAGATTTAATTTTTTTTTTACCTTTAGGTGAATTAATTTAATTTCTTTCACCAGTCTGTGTTTTACAGAGAGTTGATTTTTCCAACTGATTTAATTTTTTTAAAGCAAATATATGGAAACTAGATATTTATTTTTACTTCTATAATTAGGACTATAGAAGAGTTTTAATTTTTTAATTTATAGGAGAATTATAAGAGATCTATTTACAAAATTTCGACAGCATGAGGCTACTATGCTAAGAAATATTTTAACATGAAAATAATAGATCTAAGCTTCTCATAAACACCTGAAAACATCGAAACCTTAATAATCCATAAATTTAATTTTTTTCTATGGTTCCAACTATAGGGTAATTTTAATTTTTTGTTTTCTAGGATATCCATAAGGAATTATCCAATGAAATTTTGATAGCACATCTGTACTAGGGTAATATATATTTTTCTACAAACATTAAGGATCTAGATTTCCAGAAATACCCATTTCAATAATATATTCAAATTAGAAACCCTTATACCCATTTACTCCTAATGCTATAAAACGAAACCCCTTATGCCCACAAGCACAGATCTGACATGCAAGCTTGAGTAAAACACAAAATTAATCTAAAACATTAATTTCCAATAGAAAATTTCAAACACACAGAATAATCAAGCAAGGAATGACCAAACAAAGGATTCTTAGTTTTTCGGATGCATAGAAGACAGGGATCCGAAAACCAAAATTGACATGAACAAGACCCTACCTCAATATCTGCTGAAGAACACATAATGCAAAATCCAAGCAAGAAGAATTCCAAAATTATGGTCCAAAACCAAGCACACACCAAAGCTTCCAAAAATGCTCCCAAAAACCTATTATGTTCAAATGAGAGAAGAATCCCACTAATGAGGATCCATTTCCCCTAATCAAGCAAACCCTCATGACAACACATTCAGTTAACTTCTAAAAGGACTCCTCTCCAAAATTGAAAGAAAATAAAAATTAATAATTAAAAATATCTAATTACTTGCACAACTCAACTTTGACTCCTAAATTCAAGTTGAGATCTCTTGAGTTTGAAAATACTTTTTCAACCAAATATTGCTCATGTAATTAATAAAATATTAATTTAAATAACTTAAATATTCAAAGCACAATAATCCATGCAACTTAATATTTAATTATTTAATTAGGCATAAAAACATATTTACTCTAATTTCAATTAATTATTCAATTAAATATTAATATTCAATAATTGCAATTTAATTAAAATTTCAATTAAACATAGGCATTTGATTTAATTTTCAATTAATTAAATACCCTATATTTAATAATTAATTGCAATAATATTCAATTAAATAAATAACATGATTTAACACCCACATAATCACATCAAGCAACTGAAACCAAAAATAAGCAAAACCAAACATGATCAAGGAAGGGAATACACGAATTCCTATCAACTATACGAATTCGGTAAGGGTAGTCAAAATAGATACTTGTCCACTAACTAGGACAATTAGGTTTAGGATAGGATTTGGACCTGAAAACTATCTCCCCTCTCTTACCATTGAGATTAATGCGATAGGGCAGGCTCACTCCTACCAATTCAGGGAAGACGTAGCCCGGTACCTGCAAACCTGTCATCACAAAGATGAACATACATGCATATATAAAATAGCAAACAATGGTTGAGACTAGGTTATCGTGTGGATCTCGCCAAAGAAAGTAACTATGACTCTATCCCATACCATACCAAGCACATCAAACAGTAATGAAAACATACAATGATCCATGTGCATATAAATCTAAGGTCAGTATTGTCAGAAACCATAACCAAAATGAAATCCTAACATATACATAAGCATCATTAAACAACCATAAATCACATGTGCACAAAATATATAACACACTAACAATGGATCAATAACATACTAAAATGTAACATATAAATATCATCTAAACCATCTGATTAAATCCACACATACACCAAAATGCTTATAAGAGTTTGACATCCACAAACTGAAAAGCAACCTAAGAGGTTGGTATTACATCCTCCTCCCCTAAAACTAGGCTTACTCCTGGAAGCCTAAAACAAATATAGATAAATCAATCTATCACCATAGAACATCTAGTCCAAGTCCTGAAAGACTCAAAGTGTGGGTTCCATAGGACCCTTCCCAGGTCTCTGATTCGAACATTAAGGATCATTCCCCATTGTAGGAATCCGGAAACTAGCTGCTAGACCTCCAATTGCAGCACCACTCACAGGAGCATAGTACACAGGTGGAGGATGATCAAATGCTGCATACACTCTGTGAGACATACCAACATTACCCACTCTAGGCTCAGAAGCTGCTGGCCTCTGTCCTAAGGACTGCGGTGCATGCTGAGGACAACTGATAGAAAAATGTCCAAACTGCCCACAAGTGAAGCAAGCTCCCCTGCTACCACCTTCTCTAACTGAAGGTTCTCTAGACTCCTAAACATTGCCCCCACTGACATCTTGATACACACTCTATGCCGGCTGAACCGATCGATTGCGCCTGCTACGCTAAATGTCATGAAAGTTCCTAATCCGAGGACCACTAAAAGAAGAAGGATTGTTTCCTCCTTGCTGATGAGACTGACTACCATTTGGAATGGTAGAAGGACCTCTCAAATTCCTAGCTCCCTGAGAATGATTACCTCCAACAATAGAAGTAGGTGCTCTCGAGTGCACTCTTGAATGAACACCATAGCCCAAAGCTATATTATCCTCTGCAAGGGTAGCTTTGATGACTACCTCCCTGAGGGATGTAGGCTCAAAGAGTCTAACCTCCCCAATGATGCATTCATTCAGCCCCCTAACAAAGTGCTGAATCATAAGTGCCGAATCCTCACCATATCCAACATATTTTTTGAGCTTAAAGAATCGACGCTCATACTCAACCACTGATAGGGTCAACTGCCTCAAGTTGTGGAACTCATTAGCCCTCTGCTGTCTCCACTGATTAGAGAGGAATCTCTCTCTAAAATTCTCAAGGAAGAGTTCCCAAGTAATGGTGCCCATTTGAAGACTCAGCTTCTTCTCCTCTATCTTCAACCATATCGCTGAAAAATTGGAGAGCTGCATTACTGCATACCTAGCTTTAGTATTGCTACTAAAGGGATGCATAGAAAAAATCCTCTCTAATGCAATAAGCCAAGTCTCAGCTTCAAATCCTGTTCCTTTCCCATCAAAGATAATAGGTGGAACGCTCATGATATCCCTCATGTGGTTTGTTGCCACAACCTTAGGATCCACTGCAACAGTCCTCCTTAGAGGGCTCCTAGATCTCTCCCTCTCTACTCTACCCTGCCCAAGAATATGGTTCAGTAACTCCTGCAACAATTGCCTAATACCTGGCTCCTCTAAACCAGCCTGACACTCTTCCCTCTGCTCATCTCTGTTATCTCGATGAACACTCATTGAAGGACTGTGGTCCCTACCCCTTCCATGGCCACCCTCTTAGCCTCTACCATGACATCTAGCAGAACTAGATTCAGGCATGATTCCTGAATCAACTAGAGAATCAAACCACAACTCAGATCCAACATCAAACCCAACAACATCAAAAGAAGACAATAATTGTAAAGCAATGGTTTTAAATACATCAGAGTTTTATGTCTATATTTGTTTCAAGTTTTAAAATCAAAAGACAACTAATGGGCATACATATTTCCCAGAGCTCCCAGTGTAGAAATGTGGGCTCTGATACCAAGTGTAATGCCCCACCAGGGAACCCAGGAGAACTTAACCTAAACATGTCACAAAGTTCATGGAATAATTTTTTTTAAAAATGTTTACAAACAATATTAATAACAATGCGGAAGCAACACCATGAAGTACATGACATACATAAAATACAACCCATAAATGATTAACATTCCTCGAGGGTTCCTTGACGTAGAATTACTTAAACAACTAATCTATGATTACAATAATAAAGAACTGACATAAAGGTTACATAATCTGAAACCAATAATATACATCTCATACTAAATATTACATATACATCTGATACCATAAGGTATACTTCCTAATCAACATCCACTGTACAAGTCACGGGGTATGTAATAATACATAATACACAATAAAATGCATCCTCCAAGGATGATAACCAATAAATACATATGGTACAAATATACAACTCAAATAACTGAGCAAGTCTCCAAGAGACTATGAAGATGAAACTGCAACAAGGAACATCCAAGCATGAAGAAGAATCCGTCAGAATCTCAATGGTAATAAGAATCACTACCACCTGACCATGTGGAACCAAAGGTCCACTCCCACCATGCTGAGGAGATAGTAA
>MU224609.1:468809-479982 GCA_018584345.1 Thuja plicata | reverse complement strand
GGGGGGGGGGGGGGGGGGGGGGGGGGGGGGGGGGGGGGTGCAATGGCCCCTGCCACCCGCCTCCCTTTAAACCTTTTAATTTTTTTTTTATATAATATTTTTTTTAAGATGATTTTTTTTTTATATAATATTTTTTTTAAGATGATTTTTTTTTTAAAACAAATTTCGCTCTAAACAGTAAAGTATAATTTTTTTTTCTTTTATTCAAAAATTCCGAAAATGGAAATTCCTTAAAGGACTTTTATTTTTTTCTTTTGTCTTTTTTTCTATTTTTGTCTTTAGCTTTTCTTTTAACTATTTTTTTTCCATTTTTTTTAATGGACTGGTGAAATAATTTAATTCTCTTTATAATTCCAGAGAGTGAATTCTTTTAACCAAATTGATTTTTTTAAACTAAAATTGATTTTCTTTCCACCATTTAAATTTATTTTTCAACCACTATATAGTTATAACTATAGTCAAGTTTGATTTTTTCATTTTCTAGGAGTTGTATAACGAATTCTCCTATGAAAATTGGACAGCATAATTGTACTATACCAAGTAATAATAAATAATGAAAATATCAGATCTAAGGGTTTTCTAACTACCCAAAATCATAGAAACTCAAATAAACACCTATTAACCATAATGAAAACACATGCAACTATTCAAACACAAGAATCCATACAATTGCAAAACTGAAATCAACAAATGGATTACAATCCCTACCTTAGGTCCAATGCAAGAAACTGAAAATAATGCCTTTAAAGATTGTAGAAACTCGAATCCTCCAAGAATGAATTCAACCACAGATCTGAAAGTACGAAGAATTGAAGCACAAGCAATCCAGGAATTCACACAAAGCTTCAATACACATGCAACCACAAAATCCCCAAATTCTCCAATTGCCCAAAAACACACAGAGCTTCCCCAAAATCCTTCAAAACCTGTTATTCCAAATGAAACCCCAATTCCCTCCTAAAGGAATTCCATTTCCCCTAAACATGCAAACCCTAATGACAACACACTCAGTCAATCCCTAAAAAGACTCCACTTGAAATTGAAAGAAAATCACAATTAAATAATAAAAATATCTTTTAATTCCACAAATCAACTTTGAATCCTAAAATCAAGTTGAAATCTTTGAGTTTGAAAATACTTTTTCAACAAAATCATGCACATGTAATTAATAAAATATTAAATTAAATAAATTAAATATTTAAATCACAATAATCCATGCAACTTAATATTTAATTATTTAATAAAGCATAAAAGCATATTTACTCTAATTTTTAATTAAATATTCAATTAAATATTAATATTCAATAATTGCACTTTTAATAAACTTTTCAATTAAACATAGGTATTTAATTTAATTTTCAATTAATTAAATACCCTATATTTAATAATTAATTCCAATAATATTCAATTAAATAAATAACATGATCAATCACACAAATAATCAAATCAAGCACCTAAAATCAAACACAAGAAAAATCAAACATGCTCAAGGAAAGGGATAATCGAATTCTAGTCAACCAGACAAATTCGGTAAGGTAGTCAAACGGATACTTGTCCATTACTTAGGAAAATTAGGTTTAGGATAGGATTTGGACCTAAATATTATCTCCCCTCTCTTACCATTGAGATTATTATGATAGGGCACGCTTAGGGAAGACGTAGCCTGATACCTGCAAACCTGTCATCACAAAGATGAACATACATGCATATATAATATGGAAAACAATGGTTGAGACTAGGTTATCATGTGGATCTCGCCAAAGCAAGTAACTACGTCTCTGTCGCATACCATACCAAGCACATCACACAATAATGCAAAAAATACAATGATCCATGTGCATATAAATCTAGGGTCAGCATTGTCAGAAAACCATAATCAAAATGAAATCCTAACATATACATAAGTATCATTAAATAACCATAAATCACATATACACAAAAGATATAACATACTAATAATGGATCAATAAAATACTGAAATTTAATACATAAATATCATCTAAACCATCTGACTAAATCCACACATACATGAAAATGCCTAAAAGAGTTCGGCATCCAAAACTGAAAAGCAAACTAAGAGGTGGGTATTACATCTTCCTCCCCTAAAACTAGGCTTACTCGTGGAAGCCTAAAATAAAGATAGAGATATCACTCTCTAATCACAAAACATCCAACCAAGTCCTAAAAGACTCAAAGGGTGGGTCCCAAAGGACCCTTCCCAGGTCTCTGATTTGAACACTGAGGATCATTCCCCACTGTAGGAATCCAGAAATTAGCTGCTGGACCTCTACTCGTAGCCCCACTCAAAGGAGCATGATACACAGGTGGAGAACGATCAAACACTGCATACACTCTGTGAGACATACGAACATTACCCATTATAGGCTGAGAAGCTAATGGCCTCTATCCCAAAATCTGTGGTGCACGTTGAGGACAATTGGCTGCAATGTGCCCAAACTGTCCACAGGAAAAGCAAGCTCCCCTACTACCACCTCCTCTAATTGAAGGTGCACTAGACTGCTGAACACTACCCCTATTGACATCCTGATACACACTTTGTGCTGGCTGAACTAGCTAATTGCGCTTGCTACGCTGAATGTCACAAAAGTTCCTAATCTGAGGACCACTAAAAGAAGAAGGATTGTTTCCTCCTTGCCACTAAGACTGATTACCATTTGGAATGGTAGAAGGACCTCTCAAATTCCCAACTCCCTGAGAATGATTACCTCTGACAATAGAAGTAGGTGCTCTAGACTGCCCTCCTAAATGACCACCAAGGCCTAATGCTAGGTTTTCCTCTGCAAGGGTAGCTTTGATGACCACCTCCCTGAGGGACATAGGCTAAAAGAGTCTAACCTCCCCAACAATGCATTCATTTATCCCCCTAACAAAGTGCTAAATAATTAGTGCCAAATCCTGACCATACCCAGCATACTGTTTGAGCTCAAAAAATCAATGCTCATACTCAACCACTGATAGGGTCAACTACCCCAAGTTACAAAACTCATCAGCCCTCTATTTTCTCCACTGATCAGAGAGGAATCTCTCTCTAAAATTCTCAAGGAAGAGTTCCCATGTAACTGTGTCCATCTGGAGACCCATCTTATCCTCCTTGATCTTCTACCATATAACTACAAAGTGTGACAACTGCATCACAACATACCTCTCTTTAGTATTGCTACTAAAGTGGTGCATAGTGAAGACCCTCTCTAAGTCTATGAGCCAAGTCTCAGCTTTGAACCCTGTTCCTTCCCCATCAAAAGGAGTAGGTCACACTTGCATGAGATCTTTCATGCATTTTGCTACCACAACCTCATGATCCACTATAACAGTCCTCCTTGGAGCGCTCCTAGATCTCTCCCTCTCTCTCTTCTCTATCTGAGAATGATGTGGAACATCCCTCTCCACTCTACCCTGCTCAGGAATATGATTTAGTAACTCCTACAACAACTGTCTAATGTCTGGCTCTCTAGACTCATCTTGACACTCATCCCTCTACTCATCTCTACTGTGCTAATGAGCACTATCCTGAATGACACTCATGGAAGGATTGTTATCCCTACCCCTTCCACAACCACCACTTTGGCCTCTGCCACGACCCCTAGCAGCTCTAGTTTTAGTCATAATTCCTGAATCAACCAGAGAACCAAACCACAACTTAGAACCAACATCAAACCAATAACATCAAAAGAAGTCAAATAATCATAAAGCAATGGTTTTAAATACATCAGAGTTTTATGTCTATATTTTTTTCAAGTTTTAAAACCAAAAGACAACTAATGGGCATACATATTTCGTAGAGATCCCAGTATAGAAATGTGGGCTTTGATACCAAGTGTAATGCCCCACCAGGGAACCCCGGAGAACTTAACCTAAACATGACACTAAGTTTATTGAATAATTTTTTTCTTAAATGTTTACATACAATATTGATAACAATGTGGAAGTAATACAATGAAGTACATGCATACATGAAATACAAATCATACATAGATAACATTTCTCAAGGGTTCCTTGACGTAGAATTACTTAAACATAATAATCTACAAATAACAAATATAAAGAACTAACATAAAGGTTACATAATCTGAAACCAATAACATACATCTCATAATAAAAGATTACATGTACATCTGATACCAAAGGTATACTACCTAATTAACATCCACTGCACAAGTCGCAGGGTATGTAATAATACATAATAAACAATACAAAACATCCTCCAAAGGATGATAACCAATATTACGTATGGTACAAGTATACAACTCTAGTACCTGATCAAGTCTTCAAAAGACTAGAACATGAAACTGCAACAAGGATCATCCGAGCATGAAGAAGAACTGTCAGAATCTCAATGGTAATAAGAATCACTACCACCCGACCACGTTGAACCAAAGGTCCACTCCCACCGTGCTGAGGTGATAGTAACAGGCCCACCACACAGGGTATACAATAAGAATACAAACTAGGTATACATGACTTCATACTCAAATGCGTAGGAAGATCCTAGAAGCACTCTAAACCATAACAAGGAACACTAAACAACACTAGAGGTACTAACACATGTAGGATAACCTAAGTTGTATATAGGAAGGTGTCATCATGTACGGCTAACCCTTGAGTTTTGTCCCAGCAATCCCTGAATGGATTCTAGCACTTAAGTGACCATACACGACATCAATGACCTTTCAAATAGACAAGATCACTAACTATGCTATACCCACACCCCTCAAGGTGGCAAGAATTATCTCATCCTCCATCTTAGAAAATACTAGCGCTCAAGCATGGGTGAGGAATTATATTATTAGTTTACACTAAGACATCCTAATTAAGTTATTATGTTATCACTTGTTACCACTACTTACAATAAGCGATCCTACTAGCCACTTGTGGGCTCCGACACTTATTTCAAGACACCTCCTACTATACAACTAGGTAACCTACCCTAGGTTCACAAAAGAGTATCATAAAGATATATCATAAATCAAATCGCTTCCTGCCCATTCAGGAGCACATACGTTCTCAATAACCATACAATAATCCATAGTATCCTCATAAGACCATACAACACATCATAACTGAATTAGGTTGAGGTATAAGAAATCAGGATCATGACATCATCACAAAATATGAACTGACATAACATAAGATACCATGCAAAAATTACAACCCCAAAACCTTTGGATTTATGTTCTAAGGGTCATGTAACCCAACATATACCCAAAACATGATAACATAGAAGAATATACAATTCATTTAATCACGCACCCAAAACACATCATGGTGTAATCAATTCATATTTAGAATATATTAAAACAATTTCAGTGTTAACGTAAGGACAAATAAATTTATAACATCCTAATTATGCAAATTCATTTATCCATTAATATTACTATCTAGAAATAATTAAATATCCCATGTTGGTAAACGTTAACATATCCTATAGATTTATTTATAAAAATCAGCATATAAATATATCTATGGAATAATTACCAATTTCAGTTATAATTATATAGAACAGAAAAAAATACAGATATGATCCCCTAGAAGACGTTCTTATGAATTTGATTAAATATTCTTTCCACAATTTAAATATCCATTTAATATTAAAAAACTTCACTAAACTAATTCCTTAATGTTTCCATAAGACAAATGCAACACTCTACAATTAAATATATTTTAATTAGTCAAAAGCTGAATTAAAATACATTTAAACTTTTTCCATTAAAAAAAAACATTAAATATCTTCATCTATAAATTTAATTAAATTAACACATTTCAAAAGTCAACTTTAAATAAATAAATAAAAAATATATATTTACCTTTATATATTTAAATGACTTAAACCATATTTAAAACTAACTTTCATATATAAATATTAATGAGTTAAAATATATTTATATTTAACAACTATATATAAACAAAAAGTATATTTAATAAAATAAAATGTATTTAACATAAAACAATTTTTTTTAAAAAAAACATTGCATAAATTAAATATTGGGGGGGGGGGGTGGTCCCCGTGGCCACCACCCCCTCCCAAATTCCTATGGCTCGCTTCCCTTACGGGGATTACCGTCGACAGACCTACCGTGCGGTGGCAGGGTCCCTTTCGTAAAGGCAGGCTCTGCCTCCCATGACAGGGGACTGTTATGCGGTCCCCGCACTGTGCAAAGGGGAAAGGGGGGTGCGGTGTCCCCCACCACCCGGCTCCCTTTAAACCTTTTAAATTTTTCTTTTTTTTTTAATATAATATTGTTTTTAAAACCATTTTTTAAAAACAAAATTCGCTCTAAACAGTAAAGTATAATTTTTGTTTCTTTTATTCAAAAATTCCGAAAACGAAAATTCTTTAAAGGACTTTTATTTTTTTTCTTTTGTCTTTTTTTTTAATATTTTTGTCTTTTGCTTTTCTTGTCTTTTTTTTTTCAATTTTTTTTAATGGATTGGTGAAATAATTTAATTCTCTGTATAATTCCAGAGAGAATTATTTTAACCAAATTGATTTTTTCTAACTAAAATTGATTTTCTTTACACCATTTAAATTTATTTTTCAACCACTATATAGTTATAACTATAGCCCAGTTTGATTTTTTTGTTTTCTAGGAGTTGTATAACAAATTCTTCTATGAAAATTGGACAGCATAACTGTACTATGCCAAGTAATAAAAAATAATGAAAATACCAGATCTAAGGGTTTTCTAAATACCCAAAATCATAGAAACTCAAATAAGCACCTATTAACCATAATGAAAACACGTCCAACTATTCAAACACAAGAATCCATACAATTGCAAAACTGAAATCAACAAATGGATTACAATCCCTACCTTAGGTCCAATTCAAGAAACTGAAAATAATGCCTTTGAAGATTGTAGAAACCCGAATCCTTCAAGAATGAATTCAACCACATATCTGAAACCACGAAGAATCGAAGCACAAGCAATCCAGAAATTCACACAAAGCTTCAATACACATGCAACCACAAAATCCCCAAATTCTCCAATTGCCCAAAAACACACAAAGCTCCCCCAAAATCCTTCAAAACCTGTTATTCCAAATGAAACCCCAATTCCCTCCTAAATGAATTTTGTTTCTCCTAAACATGCAAACCCTAATGAAAATACACTCAGTCAATCCCTAAAAAGACTCCACTTGAAACTGAAAGAAAATCACAATTAAATAATAAAAATATCTTTTAATTCCACAACTCAACTTTGAATCCTAAAATCAAGTTGAAATCTTTGAGTTTGAAAATACTTTTTCAAAAAAATCATGCACATGTAATTAATAAAATATTAAATTAAATAAATTAAATATTTAAATCACAATAATCCATGCAACTTAATATTTAATTATTTAATATAGCATAAAAGCACATTTACTCTAATTTTCAATTAAATATTAATATTCAATAGTTGCGCTTTTAATTAACTTTTCAATTAAACATAAGCATTTAATTTAATTTTTAATTACTTAAATACCCTATATTTACTAATTAATTCCAACAATATTCAATTAAATAAATAACATAATCAATCACACAAATAATCAAATCAAGCACCTGAAATTGAACACAAGCAAAATCAAACATGCTCAAGGAAAGGGATAATCGAATTCTGGTCAACTAGATGAATTCGGTAAGGTAGTCGAACAGATACTTGTCTATTACTTAGGAAAATTAGGTTTAGGATAGGATTTGGACCTGAATACTATCTCCCCTCTCTTACCATTGAGATTATTGCGATAGGGCACGCTCACTCCTCCCAATTCTGGGAAGACGTAGCCCGGTACCAGCAAACCTGTCATCACAAAGATGAACATACATGCATATATAATATGGCAAACAATGGTTGAGACTAGGTTATCATGTGGATCTCGCCGAAGCAAGTAACTACGACTTTGTCCCATACGATACCAAGCACATCAAACAATAATGCAAAACATACAATGATCCATGTGCATATAAATCTAGGGTTAGTATTGTTAGAAAACCATAATCGAAATAAAATCCTAACATATACATAAGCATCATTAAATAACCATAAATCAGATATACACAGAAGATATAACATACTAACAATAGATCAATAACATACTAAAATGAAATACATAAATATCATCTAAACCATCTGAATAAATCCACATATACACGAAAAGGCCTAAAAGAGTTCGACATCCAAAACTAAAAAGAAAACTAAGAGGTGGGTATTACACTTTTAAACTTTCCTACAAGTGTCTGTTTCTAATCAATGCAAAGAAAATGGTTGAAAAACCCTAAAACCTAGGTCATTTGTGTTGTTTCCATACAAAAACCCTAGCTAATCATAACCTAGTTCTAATTTGAAGCTAATTTTGTTGAGTAACTTAAGTGATTTATAAGTCATGTGCTTTTAAGTGGTTGCCTTTATCTCCTGATCTCACAACCAAAAATGAATATTCCATCTGGTCTAGTGACTTGGTGCAAGCTTGTATCTCTTAATCTCGAGATAAATGGAATATGCTCTAAGTCATTCAAAGATTAAACACAAATGGTTGATCTTGATCTGATCATGCGGTTGGTGTGTGATCGTGAGATCAATATGAAGTTGGCTCAAGGATTTAAAGACTCAACGACAATGGTGGATGCAATTTTGATCATGTGGCTAGTGCTAGATCTTGTGACTTAACTTGAGTTAGCAAATATTTCAATGACTTGGAGATTTCTCAGTTGTGTAATATGGTAATGTAACCTGAGGTCAAGATAGAATTCATTTTTCTCAATCGCGTGATCTCTAGAAGAAATTAGAGTTAAGTGAAAGATTCAGAGATTCAGGGAGGATAATTGATCTTTTCTAAGATGAGCGGCTGGCATGTGATCTCCAAACAAATGCCAAGATCAATATTTTCTTCAGTGATTAAGTGATAGCCATAGATCTTGTTATATCCTTGGCTTAATTGTATGGTTGGCGCATGATCTCCCAATTAACCCATGAGTTAGTGAACCTTTTGAAGACTCAGAGATAAAGCTTTTCACACAATCTATAGATAGACCTGAGGTTAAGGCTAAGTCAAGTAAATTTTATTCCAAGATTTAGAGATAGACTAGTCGCATGATCTTAGAATGAAAGCGGGGTTAAGAATATAGTCTTGAGATTCAGCGCAGGCCATTGGATTAAAAAAGAATAAAGGGTTGCTGTATAATCTCGGGAGGATTTGATGAAGTATAGAAAGATTATGAGATTCAGTGTTGATCATTGATTAAGAAAAGATCTGAGGGATGGTACTAAATCTTTGAACATAACCCAAGTTAGAAGAATTATTCAGTGACTTAGAGATTCACTCAGTCGCTGAATCTCCTGAAGAACCATGGTTAGTTATGGTTAAGTCAGAGCCAAGTCAAGTTTTGCTGTGATTAAATATGGAGCGTAGATCAAGATCAGATCTTGTGGCTGGCGCTAAATTTCTTGAAGAAGTCAAAAGGTCATGAGTTATTCAGTGATCAAGAGGTAATCAGCTAAGATCCAGACATGTGTCTAAGTGACTAAGAGATCTATGGGGTTTGTGAAGTCTCAGAATAAACCCAGGGTTGAGAAAATTGTCTAGGAACTCAGAGATATCCTTTAGTCGCGTGATCTCATAATAAACTGGAGTTAAGGCCAAAGATTGAGAGATTCAGCAGGCCATAGATTAAAAAAAAGATCAAGGGTAGTTGCGTAATCTCTAGACAAATTGAGGAAGTAAAAAATTATTCAAAGACTCAGTGAAAGGTGTACATCAAGATCTAATCATGTGGTCTATGTGTGACCTCTAAATAAACTCAAGGTAAAGTAAAACATTCAACGAATTCAAGTTTGCTCAGTCGCGTGATCTCCAAATGACTTGAGGTTAAGTTAAGGATAAGAGATGAGTTGGATAGAGAGATTTGAATCATTGACGTGAATCAAATCTAATGGTGTGCATGTAATCTTAGAATAGATCCATGGTTAGTTAAAATGATCAGCGATTTAGAGACTTAGTTAGTCACTAAATCTCCAAATAGACTCAGAGTTAAGATAGGGTTATTATTTTTCCTTGTCGTGTGATCTCTGAATGAACCTGAGGTTAAGGAAAAATCTCAGCGACTCAGTGAGGATCATAGATATTGTGTCAGATGAACAACTATCTCTAAGTCTCCAGATGAAATTTGGGTTAAGAGAAATATTTAGAGACTTGGAGATAACACACTCGCGCAATCTCTAGATTTGAATCATGGTCAAAGTAAAGCCTAGTAAGGTTTATTTAGCGATTCAGAGATAAGAAGGAATAAGTTACTCAGTGTTAAAAGGTAAAACAAAGGAAAGTTAGAGTTAAAATGATTGGCCAGTGCATAATCTGAGAACAAATCTAGTGTTAAGAAAACCATCTAGCCACTCAGCGCAAGCTGTAGATCAAGATCTTATCTCGTGGCTGGCGCTAGATCTTTGAATATAACTAGAGTTAGTAGAAACATTCAGAGACTTGGAGATAACACAGTCGCACAATCTACAAATAGATTGTGGTATGAGTAAGGTGAAATCACGAGGGTTTGTTCTCATGCCATTATAAGGAAATAAGGTAAAATGGTTGGGTTATTAAAGAGGAAAGATTATGATAGAGTGTAAGTGTTGTATGCTGAATGTGGACCTCTTAATTCAACACAAACACAACATAGTCCTTACACAATCGATAGATTTACAAAGACAAACATGAATTGTTTGTTCTGTAAATGCGATTGAAGTGACCTGTTGCCTCCTAATTAGATGTGATTGTTGTAGTTTACCCTCAAAACGAGAGCCAACAACCTGACCATTGCTAATATGGAGGATTTTATAGTGCAAGTAGATGAAGAAAAGCCATTATTTATGAGAAATATGCATCTAGTTCATGAGAAAGTGCTATTTATTCTATGGATTAAGACATGATTAAGCTTATGAAAATGAAGTGCATTTAGTCTAGAATGAATTTGCAACTAGCTATGGAAGTAAAAGTGCAATTAATCTAAGGTATTGAATGCTTCTAATCTAGAAAGAAAATGCTTGTAATCTAGAAAGAAACGCTTTTTAAGCTAGAATTTGATTAGCAAATGAATCTAGAAAGCTTTAAAGCATAAAATTGAATTGTTAGCCCCTACAAATTGATCATAAATGAAAGCTAAACAATGTTCAATTCCAAA
>MU224609.1:418158-448779 GCA_018584345.1 Thuja plicata | reverse complement strand
TTATGAAAATGAAGTGCATTTAGTCTAGAATGAATTTGCAACTAGCTATGGAAGTAAAAGTGCAATTAATCTAAGGTATTGAATGCTTCTAATCTAGAAAGAAAATGCTTGTAATCTAGAAAGAAACTCTTTTTAAGCTAGAATTTGATTAGCAAATGAATCTAGAAAGCTTTAAAGCATAAAATTGAATTGTTAGCCCCTTCAAATTGATCATAAATGAAAGCTAAACAATGTTCAATTCCAAATGAAATACACTAATTATGCAACAAAGTAAGCTAAAAGTAATGAAATCAAAGCTAAATTTTCCTATAGTAATGATGCTCAAGACAAAAGTCCTCTCTAATGAAGAAAAGAGGTCCAATTTATAGAAAACCAAGGAGAGAGGATGAAGAGTTTCTTGAAAAGAAACAGTTGTCTCTTCATTCTCCATTTGAGACAAATAAGCAAAGATTATTAAAATAAAAGAATGAATTATTACACATAAGTGTCCTTTCACATGGAATTATGGAATTCCCTTTTTGAGGATAATTCATTCAATTAATTAAATAACCTTTCAATTCCTTTTATGTATATTAGCCAAAGGGGGTGGAGTTGATTTAATTAAAAGCACTTAGGACTTTAGGATTAAATCAATTAATCATAGGGATTTTAGCTAATAATCATTGAGAATTTAGGAATTAAGTGTAATGTCAGATTTATGCAAATTTGGGTTTTCTACATTTGAAACTCAGTCACTTAAAGTCAATTAGGAGAAGAATTTGCCTAATACAATAGGACTTTGAAGATAAGAAAATGCACCAAAATTGATTGATTATTAGGTGCCAATTTTGGGGTGTTAGAGTAAGTAATCTGCTGAGCTGTGAAAAATTAAGAAAAGAAATCCAATCATATCGAGTTTAGAGCCTTTTCAATTATAATAAGGTTTTAAAACTAAAAAGTACTCATGAATTTTCCCAATTGGGATTTTCAAATTTGATTACCTATCAACTTTAGGTGCCACAGATAGGAAAGAATTGATGTCAAGGCACACAAAGTTATGGCAGAAGTGATTGAGAAATGTTTTCCAGGTTCTCAACTAGACTGATACATTCAATTTTCAATGTTAAATAGGCACAGCCTCTGTACATTTTAGATTTCAAAGTTTTGAAAGTATAGAGATGAGAAATTGTGTGATTTTCAAAGTTTTCAAAGCTAATAATTGTTTGAGTTTTAGAGTGAATTACAAGGAAGATCCTATATCTGAGAGAAGAATTATTCAGAGGATAATTCAAAGCCAGTAAAGATGAACCAAGCAGGACCGAGCGGGGCTTCAACTAGTGGAGAAAGTAGAGATACAAAAGAGAAGCAGAAAGTGAAAAGGAAATACTCTGAGGAATTCATGGCTCTGCTACCTGGGACAAACAAAAAAAAAAAGGTAAATGAAATTTTCTCTGATGATATGTCAAATTGTAGAGATCCAAATACTCTTTGGATTTTTTATTATCATTTATTCAATTAATTTCATAGTAATAGGGACAAGAAAATTCCCATATCAAACCCATGGACATTAGGTTTAGCAAAGCATACTTTCCTCGATGTCTTCATAGATGTAGACTTACTGATAGAATTGGCCAGAAGATATGATTCTCTTTCTAGAACTATCAAGAAAAGTGATGGGACAACTCTAGTTACTTTGGATAGGGCATCTTACATGAAATATTTTGACATATACCATCCCTATACCACAGAGATTGATTTAACCAAATTATAGAGTAAGTATGTCAGAGAGGCCACCATTGTTAGCAGGTTGATCTAGGCTCATGTGCCCAGATCAAATAGAAATTACATAGCTCCCTGCAAAATTATGCTGCACCATATTTTTACAAGGATTTGAGCTTCTATGTGAAGTATATTTCTTATGGGCTGTGTAGGGTGTTCGGAATAGATGGGGGCAGTGAGAGGTTGCCTACAGATCTTCTGATGATCATCTTGGACATTGAGAAATCACATGCCAATAGTGAATTTGACTACATTTAGTATGTCATTGACAAGATACATAAATTCCTCATAGATATCCATAAGAAAGCCAACCCCAAGTTCATGCATTAATCTATTTTAATGCATTTAATTATGTACTTCAACATCAGCAACATGGACACAAAATCTGAGACCAAGGATGCAGTTCCATGGATAACCAAACCATGTACAACTCTGGCTTAGGTTTTGGAACTATACTTCAAAAGAGAATGAGTTATGTGGTTTTTAGAACTGGATTGCGTATCCACTTTTAAATTTTCTAGGTCTAGATGTAACAAGGCTTCCAATCAAGGTGCTTCAACTTCTCAGACCTTTCCAGTATGTGGACAAATGAGAAGGAGATCACAATTGGGGATATTTTTATTATGAGATAACCTTTAATTTTATTAGGGTTTATGGATGTTCCCAGCCCCCACACATATATCCACAATATGTGCCTCCAAGAGTAGCTATAATGGATTTTATCTGGCAGTTAATGTGGACAGATAAAGAGCACTTGGCTCCCCATAGAAAGGGTACTTTTACACCCATACAATTCAAGGTCTATAAATTCAACATAGGGAAAAGAGCCATGGATGCAATGAATAAGTGGTTGGGTCAATATATAATGAGCATGGCCTTGTAAATGTATGTAGACCCAGAAGATTTTATTAAGAGTGAAAAAAAGTTGTTTACTCCAAGTATAACTGCTATTAAGGAACAAGAGGAATGTGTCAAAGAAGACCTTATCAGAAACATCTTGGAAGATGAGGAAGCAGCAAGAAGAGCTGAAAAATATCAAGACTTGATAGGCTTGGAGAAATAAATGATAAATAAAGGGATCCACTTTGGAGATTGTTTCCTAGGAGTTCCCTATTTGCAAAGGCTCACCAAAATTATTGAGTCTTATAACACATTGTACAATCAGCTTGAGGGACTGATTGAGGATAAGGAAAGAGGCCCTGAAAAAAAATCATCCTATGAATATGAAGAGGATAGTGAGGGAGGTTACTCAGTACATAGTCCTCCTCGCATGGCTCAACCACTTGTAGTAGGACAAAGCATGGAAGTGGATCTTACACAAGTACCTAAGGCTGAGGTAACTAATGAGCTCCCAAGAAAGAAAGAGAGAGTAGAATCATGGGACCCTTCTCAAGAAAAGGCACAAGAAAAGAAAAGGGATAAAGTGCCCTAATTACTGGTGATAGGAAGTATCACCATTAGCTTAGGAAGACAATTAGGGAAGGGAAGAAATTAGAAAAGGATGTACAAGAAGAAATTGAATTACCCCTTATGCTGTGTCTAGATGAAAGAGAACTTCACCGAGAAGAGTTCTTGAACGATGATGCATTCATCAAGACAGATGAATTCAAGAACTTCTTGATTTGGAGGAAACAACAAGAAGTCAGGACTCAATTACAATTAATAGAGGGTGGCTCTACACAAAGTGAAGCTTTGCAAGCCCTACAAGATTATGACCCTAAAACATAGACCATGACACCTAAAGAGGCTAGACAACTAGTAAAATATAGTGGAAAGTTACTTGTTCCTGGGTGGGATTTGGCTTCAGCATTTATAATTGACCAAACTAGGAAACAACCAAATGCTAAATTGTCTTCTAAGACCCAAGTGGGGGAAATTATAAAAGGCTATGGATATGATCCTACATCTCAGACTTTAGCAATGTGGTCTTTAGCTCCAAGGAAACATAATCCATCCCTTATCAGTGTTGAAGAAAACATGGATGGAGATAAGATTATCTGGTCTATCCACAACACTTCAGATTTGGAGATCTCCCAAGTAGTTACCCATTTTGCACATCTCAATGAGGCCAAAACAAAGCAACTATCAAATAGATATAAAATACTCTTTGATGAGTCAATTGTTGTGGTAAAGGATAGATAGGTATGCTTGATTAAGATCAAAGAGGTTGTGGATGCTCAAATAGAGACCAAAGAAGATTTTCCACTTGGAACAGAGCAAGTTGATTAGGATAAGAATAAAGTGGCTTTAGAAGCCCTATGGAAAATATTGCAGCCCAAGATTGATATCTTGAAAGGTAAAGTTGACTTGGTTTACAAGGCTTATAATAAGCTACCTGGCGTAGAGACAGAGGTCAAAGGCCACAATGCATCTTTGGACCCATACTTTGGCACTTGGTCAGGCAGGGGATCATTGTTTGAGAGGTTGGAAGCCTTGAAGCCACATAGGACAGATCTAGAGATTTTTTGTCAAGTGGGAGAAGTAATTGAAAAAATTGGAACAACATTGTCATTCTTTAAAGGCAAAGATAATCAAGTTCAAGCAAGGATTAATATGTTTGGCCCAGATTTCAACAGATTCATTCCTCCAATTAAGGGAGAAGATGATAAAATAAAATCAGTGGAAGAGTGGAGAAATGAGTTTGACACTCTATTGCCTATAAAAGAGGCATTCATAATAGATGACAGTGTCCTAGACATAGACATATTCAACAAGACCTTGGATGAAGCTTTTAAATTAGAGACAAACTTTGTGAATTTTGTCACAGATGTCAAGGCCATAACTAATGCCAGGTGGGAGTAGCAAAAGGAACAGTTGTAGATCATTCAAAATTTTAATTGGCCTTTGGAGGCTAAATTTACATAGTGGGACAACATCACTAAGCCCAAGAAAAGGAAGCCATCAACCATTGACCTGGATGTGTTGGAAGAGGAGTAGAATGACACTTGACACCTGATCAATAAGCATAGGGAGGGTAATCATCAACAAGACTAGTGTAAGTTAGCCTATATTGGCGGTCACTAGGTCTCACAACAACCTTAAGAGGTTACCTAGAATATTTGTGGACAAAGGTGCCAACTGCCAAATATTTTCAATCATATCAAATCATCTACTCAAATTTTTTATTCATCGACTAAATATGTAACTGTAATTTTGTCTTTTAGCACTTTTAGGTTTAGCCTAGCCATCCAAATCTTGTTGCATCCATTCTCTCTAAGGATTCCAAGATGGCTAGTTCTCTATATATAGAAAGTTGTAAGATATTGTTAAGGATGATGAGTTAAGAACTACAAGGCAAACTTCTAAATTTTGTCTATTTTCCAACTTTTTTTGTCTCTCTGAATGTATTGAAGTAGAAGTATATTAATAAAATACAATGAAGTTTCCTATTTCACATCAATGGTGTCTTATTGTTTTTATGTTTATGCTCTTGTATGTTTAATATTTAAGGAATTTTAAATGTACTAGTTATAAGGTAACTGTACAATTATTTGTAAGTTTCTTTCAAGGAGGGAGTAAATCTTATAAGTAGTTCCAGAGAGATAAATATTTGTGTAGGAATTTGATACATGGGTGTGGGAATGAGAAGGTGGTTTGTAAGGCACTCCATCTAAGTTTGATATGTGTTCTAATTAATTAATTTCTATGACTTTATATCTGAATTAACTCTTTTCCTGGGATTAGGCACTGGTCTAGGTTTTGATAAGTAGTCATCATCATCAATCTTGAATCTAAATAATCTTTTACTTTCTTGTTATTAATAACATTCATGTTTACTAACTGTATTGAAGGATACAGTTCATTTTATTGATTTCTTGAAGAGAGAATCATTAGGTTAGCCTTCCTGAGTCTAGAACTCTAAAAATAAGAAGGATGAGAATCCTTTTTTCACTATTATTTTCTCTTTCCAAGTTCATGGTCTGGCTTGTTAAGCTTTGCATTAAATGGATTATAGTCATTTACAAGATGTGTTATCAGTTATTGTAGTAAAAGGTAAGAGACAAATTAGTGTAACCCTTGATCCACTGTTAAAGATTACTGATAAGCAGTAAACTATAAAAGGTACATCCGCCTGAGTCTATGGAGCTCAAAGAATAAGGATGATTAATCCTTATCAATTAGACTTTTACTTGTATGAATCAAGAGTTGGGAATCTAAGAGTCAAGCATATTTTCTATATTGAGATTTTACAAGAAAATTACTAACAGTAACCACATTGCAATATAAATTGGTTGAAGCTATATTTGTGATTTCTCCTCATAATTCTACTTCTACCATGAATGCCACCAAAGTGATGTTCTCACCATCTACTGATATTCTCTACTTAGCCAATTTTCAATATTAGCTTCTTATTGATTGTATCTTCACTTCAACTATAGTATATCATGACTATACTCACTTAGTTGCACTGCACTAACTTATTTTCCATCAATGACAACCAAATAAGTGAATCCTTATGATTTCACCTAAATACCCAACAATCTCCCAACATAATATCAAAAGGAATAGAATTTAAAGAAACATTTGCACATGCTGCGAGGTTAGAGGCAGTAAAATTATTCCTTACTTATGTAGCACATAAAGATCTCAAGGTGTATCATATGGATGTGAAGTCTGTACTCTTGAATGGTGATCTAGAGGAAGAAGTCTACATTGATTATCCTAATGGTTTTCCTTTGATAGATAATGGGGACATGGTTTGCGGTTTGAAGAAGGAATTCTATAAACTAAAACAAACTCCTATAGCTTTGTATGCTCAGTTAGATATGTATTTGTTACATTTTGATTTCAGAAAAGGTAGTGAAAATAGTAATGTGTACTTGAGAACTTGTGAAGATGGAATCTTGATTATTGAAGTCTTTGTGGATGATATAATCTTTGGAGACAATGATGAACTGGGTAACAAATTATATGAAGAAATGAAAAGTGAATTTGAAATATCTATGATTTGTGAAATGAAGTGGTGCAGGAGCACCTATGAAGACACCTAGGGTCACCATGGATCCAAGTAGAGAAATAAGGGAAAAATCATCCCTAAGGGTGAATTGGGGTGTATTGGAACCAATAATGACAATTTGTAATAAGGAGTGCAATAAAATATTGTTAAGTCCCAATTGTCCAAGTAAAGGACTTAGGACCAAAACTGATGTAAGGGTCACCAATAGTGCCAACATAGGATCTAAGTTTATTAGTAGGGTCAATTATGTCCTAGAAGCAATTAGGAGATGAAATGCCTAATATTTGATAAGTTAGAATGCTTAAATTTTAATAATATGTAAGTTAAGAATTCAAATATTTGAATCTTAACAATCACTTAGTTTAGGAGGGAAATGAGTTTCTAATGCCTAAATACATTTTTAATCAAACAAAACTGATTGGATTTGGTTGATATGGTTACTAGGCATCCTATATGATCTGTCCATGGCAGGGGAAAAGAGAGTACGACCTGGAAACATAGATTGTACAAACTGAGGAAGTTTGAAGCAATAAAAGTGTTTTTTTTGCAAATTTTTTGATCTTTTGGATGTCTCAATCAATCTAATGCATTGAATATTCATTTATGAGTGTTGTAAAACCTCTTTGAATTCATTTCAACTTATTTTTATGGAATTTGATTACAAAGGTTTTGACTGTACCATGACAGGGCATAGTTTTGGGCATTATTTTAGAGAATGAAATGAGATTCATCCCCTTTTTGTAACCACTGTAACTTGGGGATGAATCATATATATGTATTATAGTTTTATAACACTCAATATGAAAGAATAACTATCAAAATTTGCAGGTGATCATGATTTGTTTAACTGTTGTAGGGTAAATGGACATGAATTTGGCTCCTTGGATATAACAGTAGCCATTCTACCTGAAAGAGGGCACTATATTATGTTATAATACTTCATAGAATGGTTAGGGGGTGGTGTTTGGTCCATCAATTGAAGGAGATAGTGATTGGAGAGTCTAGATTGGAGAAGCCCTAGTTTTGGAGGGTTTGAAGGCCTAATTTGGGGATTTTGGTGTTCCTAGAGGTCTGGACCTAATTACTTTCATATTTTTGCCTTAGAGGACATAAGGAGTCACTGTCCATGTGTTGAGGTCTTTAGGTTGTGTGGATTTAGAAGTTACTTTGTAAAATCACCATTTTTGTGCATAGTTGCAGAGCACAGTGCTATAACAGTGATATTTAGTCCAAAGTAAACTATATTAAGTTTTCCATAGGTTGTAAAACTAGGTAATGGGTATCTAAAAACCCCATTAATTTGCAAAGTGTTTTAGAAGTTTCTTAAGTTATGAGTTTTGGAAACCTGCTGCTAGCCTAATATTGTGCAATTAGGTCTCTCTGCTTGATCGAATAACCATTGTTTGGGACCCCATAACCTATTGAATCCTTTTGATTTTTTTTGAATCAAGTCTCTTTTTTATTTGGAAGCATTGAGTCAAGTGGTTGGTCTGAAGTCACACCTTTAGTCCATTTGGGGAGGGTATTTTGAACCTTGTATTCCCCTTGTTAGTTTAACCCATATGATTGCTAAGAGTCCACCACCCTACCTCTGTGGCAAGTGGTATCAGAGCCAAGTAAGAGATTTGGGTGGAAGGTTAGGTGTGTATGTCTAAGGGGGCATTTGAAGAGTTTTAAGAAGAGGTACTAAACATGCCTCCAAAGTTGACAAACATGGAGCTTGCTAGGATGGTCATGGAGCAAGCAGAAAAGAACAAGAGATTGGAAGAAGTGATAGAAAGGTTAACCAATATTGTTGAGAAGAGGGGTTCAAACCCTTATGATGATGAAGGTGAAGAAGAACATGAACCTCTTGAAGAAAGGTTGGATCCTAAGGATGCTAGACTAGTGAAGATCCTAAAGGTAGTTAAAGGAGGAGAATCCAAAGTCAAGACATAGATCCCAATGTATGATGGGAATATGGATGAGGAATTGATCCTTGATTTGTTTAGTGATTTTGAGAACCACTTTGACTGTAAGGACATCAAAGAAAAACATAAGGTTAATATTGCAAAAGTAATGCTTAAGGGTCATGCATTATTATGGTGGGACTTCCTACAAGAAGAAAGGTGGAAGAAAAGCCTACCAAATATCACATCATGGCCTAGAGTGATGGAAAAAATGAAGGAGAAGTTTATAACCGAGGACTACAAGGTTCAACTCTTCAAGAAGTGTCAAGGGTTGAAGCAGAACGACATGGATGTCCAAAGGTTTACAAAGGAATTACACAAGCTTGACATCAAAGCCTCTCATGATGAAGATGTGGAAGAGAAGGTGGATAAATATCTTAGAGGGCTAAGGTACAATATCCAAGATGAAATGAGCATGGCCACACCAAGGAATCTTTAAGATTGCTACAAGTTGGTAATGAAGGAAAAAGACAAGCTTAGAAGAAGGAAAGAGAGGCAAAGAAGTTCAAGAGGGCAAAAAACAAGTGAAAAGGTGTGAATCCAAACTAAGGATAGATTGAGAAAGGTAAGGATAAAGTCACCAATTAGAATGGAGAAAAAAGAAGTGGTAGAGGAAAGAGTTTCCTTGGAAAATGCTATAAGTGTGGTGAAGGAGGACACCCATTCTACAAGTGTCCTGCAAGAGAAGCTAAGAAGAATAACAAGAGGGTCCATTTGGCTCAAGAAGAGGAGGATAGTAAACAATAAGAGGAAGGAGGAACATAACATGGTTATGCATACCCTGAAGAAGGTGAGTGTCTCTTGATGGGAAGGTAACCTATTCAAAATATACCCAAGGTATCCATTTTTAGAAAAAATTTTAAATGTTATGGAAAAGTTTGTAAGGTTATCATAAATTCTGGTTCATTTGATAATCTAGTGTCTTATGAGATGGTAAATAAGTTAAAATTACCTAAATTTTCCATTGGAAGATCATATAGAGCCTCTTGGGTAAGTAATGAGAAGAATATTGTGATTAAGGAGCAAGGATATGTAGATTTTTCAATGGGGGTTATGTTGATAGGGTTCTATGTGATATAGTTCCAATGACATGTTGCCACATCATCTTAGGGAGACTATGGCAGGCTTCAAGGCAGACCATTCATTATGGTTTGAAGAATGAATATGTGGTGCATAAGGAGGGGATAAAATTCACCCTTAAACCTCTTCCAAGCCAAGTAGAAGAAGTTGGTAGCATCATTGTCTTTGGTGAAAAAACATATGTTGATTTGTAGGTTCTAAAGCATGAGGATATTGTAACTACAGAGCATCAACCTAAGACCACTTTATTGGTCTTGAAGGATAGGTTTGTGGATAGTCATAAGGTATAAAAATGAGCATAGGGATGGTGTCCTTATTGGCACAATGCGGTATCCTTTGAAACACTCAGTGAAGAAAAGTGCAGTGGTGCCATTGGAGGACACAAGGAAGGGTCTATTTGATCCTAGAATGTAGTTGCAAGGACAATTTATATAAGTACAAGGTCACTATTTGCAGAAGTCCTTTCTGAAGCATGATGATAGATTTTATCTTGGTCCCATTTCTTGTTTTTTTTTCTCTCTTTGCATGCAGGTGTAAAGGATAGGAGGAAAGAATTGGATGCTGATCAGACAACTCACAAAGAGCAGAGGAGAGGACCACCTACAAGGAGGATGGGTGGAAAGAAGACACAATCCCTTAGTTCTTGGGACAAGAACTTTTTCCAAGGTGGGGTGTATGGTGCAAGAGCACCTATGAAGACACCTAGGGTCACCATGGACCAAGCAGAGATAGAAGGGAAAAATCATCCCGAAGGGTGAATTGGGGTGTATTGGAACCAATAATGATAATTTGTAATAAGGAGTGTAATAAAATAGTGTTAAGTCCTAATTGTCCAAGTAAAGGACTTGGGACCAAAACTGATGTAAGGGTGGCCAATAGTGCCAACATAGGTTCTAAGTTGATTAGTATGGTCAATTAGGTACTAGAAGCAATTAGAAGATGAAATGCCTAAGATTTGATAAGTTAGAATGTTTAAATTTTAATAATACGTAAGTTAAAAATTCAAATATTTGAATCTTAACGATCACTTAGTTTAGGAGGGAAATGAGTTTCTAATGCCTAAATACATTTGTAATAAAACAAAACTGATTGGAGTTGGTTGATATGGTTACTAGACATCCTATATGATCTGTCTATAGTAGGGGAAGAGGGAGTATGACCTAGAAACATAGACTGTACGGACTGAGGAAGTTTGAAGCAATAAAAGTGTTTGTTTTTGAAAATTTGTTGATCTTTTGAAAATATCAGTTAGTCTAATTCATTGAATATACATTTATGAGTGTTGTAAAATGACTTTGAATTCATTTCAACTCATTTGTATTGAATTTGCTGACAAAGTTTTTGACTGTACTATGACAGGGCATAGTTTTGGGCATTGTTTTAGAGAATGAAATGAGATTCATCCCCTTTTTGTAACCACTGTGACTTGGGGATGAATCATACATATGTATTATATATTTCTAACACTCAATATACAAGAATAACCATCAAAAGTTGCAGGTGATCACCATTTTATTAACTTTTGCAAGGTAAATGGACATGAATTTGGCTCCTTGGCTATAATAGTAGCCATTCTACCTAAAGGAGGGAACTATATTATGTTAGAATACTTCATATCATGGTGAAGAGATGGTTTTTGGTCCATCAATTGAAGGAGATAGTTCTTGGAGAGTCTAGATTGGAGAAGCCCTAGATTTGGAGGGTTTGAAGGCCTAATTTAAGGATTTTGGTGTTTCTAGAGGTCTGGACCTAATTCCTTTCATATTTTTTCCTTAGAGGACATAAAGAGTCACTATCCAAGAGTTGAGGTCTCTAGGTTGCATGGAATTAGTAGTTACTTTGTAAAATCACCATTTTTGTGCATAGTTACAAGGCACAGTGCTATAACAATGATATTTAGTCGAAAGTAACCTATACTAAGTTTTCTATATGTTTTAAACCTTGGTAATGGGTATCTAAAAACCCCATTCATTTGCAATTTTTTTTAGAAGTTTCTTAAGTTATGAGTTTTGGAAGCCTGTTGTTGGCCTAATACTATGCAATTAGGTATCTCTGCTTGATCCAAGCATTTTGTGATTAACCATTGTTTGGGACCCCATATCCTGTTGAATCCTTTTAAATTTGATATAATTAAGTCTCATTTTTCTTTGGAAGCATTGTGTCAAGTGGTTGGTTTGAAGTCACACCTTGAGTCCATTTGGGGAGGGTGTTTTGAACCTTGTATTCTCCTTATTAGTTCAACCCATCTGATTGCTAAGAGCCCACCGTCCTACCTCTGCATCATGAAGTTGTTCCTTGGTTTGAAAATTACTTAGAGTAAACATGGTATTTTTATTTCTCAAACCAAGTATCTTAAGGGGTTGCTAAATAAGTTTTGGATGGAAGATTATAAACCTATTGGAACACCCATGCTTACTATATGTAAGATTACTACTAACGATGAATCTCAAAGTGTTTTTTAGAAAAAATACAGGTCCATGATTGGAGGTTTGCATCATTTAATTCACACTAGACCAGACATAGATAGTGCAATTGGAATTGTTGCAAGGTTCCAAGATGATCCTAAGGAGACTCACCTTGCTATAGTCAAAACGATATTCAAATATTTAAAAGTTACATTGGAATATGGTCTATGGTATGGAAAGTTAGATTATTTTATATTACAAACTTATACTGATGTTGATTGGGTATGAAGTATTGATGATAGAAAGAGCACTAGTGGTGGAGCATTTTTCCTTGGAAAAAGATTAGTTTCTTGGATGATTAAAATGCAGGATAGCATAGATCAATCTACTGCTGAGTCAGAGTATGTAGCTGCTTCTATAAATTATACACAGATTGTCTAGATGAAGCATATGCTAAAGGATATTGGGATAACATTTGAAGATCTAGTGGTTATACATTGTGATAATACAAGCATTGTAATCATGTCAAAGAATCCTGTTACACATTCAAAGAATAAACATATTTCAATTAAGTATCACTTATTGAGAGACAAGGTTGTAGAAAAGGAAGTCAAATTAGAATACAATAGTACAAAGGAGAAAATAGTAGATATATTCACAAAACCTTTTCCAAAAGATGCCTTTGAGTACCTTAGAGGTATGATGGGGGTGAGAACCCCTCCTTATAAAAACTAGATGATGCAAGATTGCATCAGTCCAGTAGTTATTAGAGCTATATTATTTTCTCGACTTGATGCTTGGATCTAGTCCTCAAGGGAGTGATCATAGGAACACAACATAACATATTTGGCTGATCAAGTACTTGGTTTATTACAAGGATGAATATTTGAAAGAGATACACCTTGCAGAGGTGGGATGTGTAGAGAAAGAAAAGAACTATGGTACCCTTTTCTGTTGATGTCAAAGGGGGAGATATTCAAGTGAAAAATCCCTACTTCCTTAGGGGGAGTTGTGAAGAGGATATTAAGAAAGTTATTTTAAGAAACTTGTATTTACTCAATCAAAGACATATGTTTCCATCAATTCCAAAGGGAGAGTTTGTTGGAATTGTTTCTGTTTGGGGTGTTGAAATTCATGTTTTGTCATTGATGTCAACATATGTCTTTGATTGAGGTAAATACAAGTTTTGAAGGGGCCCCGAAACCCTTTACATTCTAGGAGAATAAGAAAGCATTACAAACCAGCATAGAAATAATTTCTACCACAGAAGGTAGGAAAAACAAAAAAAAATCCTAAAAGAAGATATTACAATAATAAGGAACTAGGCATAAAAAAAGGACACCTTCCAACACAACTACCAATAGATGGAACAAAAAACTCCCAGCAACAAGGGTTAGTGCAAAATGTTTAGGAACTTCTTAGAATCCTCCTACAAAGCCTGAATTTTATAAATTGAATCTTTGAGATTCACCAATTCTATAGGGAGAGAAGTCATCTTATTTTTAATGCTCACCCTAGTTCTAGTACCTAGACCAAAAGGATGATCCTCTAGCTTCATGGTTCATCATCAATGATAATTGCATTTTTCTCCTGGTATCTTCCCTCCAACAGGGAGTAAAGCACATTAAGATTAGAAACAATAGATTTCATTCCTTCATTTCTGAGGGAAAGAATCTTCCTCAATATGTTATCATTATTTTTATTTCTACTGTAGATGGGGGAAAGATTCTCATCAATAACTCAATATTTTCTCTTCCACCGTGCTAAAATTATCCATATCCTCAATCAAAACACTTTTACCTTCACTGGTATCCATAGTAATATTATTTCTCATATTTTCCACAGTCCCCTCCAACACATCATATTTCACATCCAAATATCTATACTTGATGCCCAACTCTTGTATTTCATGGAAATCCCATTTGTCCAAGTTGAAGGCCAAGACAACTCTGCTCCTAGCTACATTGAGGATGCCCATATTTGAAATTTTTTTGTGTTTAAAATATTCCTCTTCTAGTGAGGTATCCTCCCCTTTACTTTGGGTATCTTTCTTATTCTCCTTCTCAACATCCAAGTTGTCTTTCTGAGAATCAGGATCTCTATTGATATGGAATTCAGTTGCAAGTCTGCTAGAAGGACCCACCATACTAGTTGAGTTCACCTTGAGGATTGAATTTGGATCAACAACTTCATACTCATCAAACTCTAAATGGTTCTCCTTCTCCATATTTTCTCTTTCACCTTCACCATAATCACCTCTATCTTTGTTATCCCTTTCCATGATCTAGTTATCTAAGAGACTCTGGTCATGATCATCAAAGAGTTCCTGCTAGAAATCCTTACTAGTATTTAGGGGATAATCTAGATTATCTTGCAAGTTCTCAACCTCATCAGGAACCTCCTACTGATCCTCCATATCCTCCTCCATAGGGGAATACATATTCTCTTCCAAAGTCTCAACCTTGAGATTCTCGATACCAGCCACAGGATCATCCTTACTTTTTCCAAATGGAGAATGCACACGGTTCTCTTGGGCTATCTAGTTATTAAGAGAAGGATCATTCTCATCTAGGTTACCCTTGCTATTTTTATCGCCTTTCTTAGAAATTTCCTTGTTTGAGGAGTCATTTTCCTTTTCATCTTCATATTGCATACCCTTAACCTTATCAAAGATTGATAGGGGAAGCTCCTTCTAGCAGGATTTACCCTTTTTACTTTTCTTACTAGTAGAGGCCCCCATATAGTTCGCAACCATTTTTCTCTTTGGCTTGCTATTATCAATTTTTTTGGGTATATTCTTTAGGATTTTGTCTCTAGAAAATTCAAAAATTAGCAGAATCAGACCTTCATAAAGAACATGGGCATTAGGTTTAGACTTTTTATCCATAATGCTCTAATTTAGAGAACTCATAAGCAAGTAGGGAAATGAAACCCTAGTTTTATGGCGGAAGTGATTGACAAGGAAAAAATGGTAATTATAAACCCTCATAAATATCCCATCAAGAGTAAAGTACTCGATTATAACCTTGAGAACCTGAGCCTAGATGAGTTTAATATTGTTAATATTAACAAAATATTCTTTTCCTTTAATCAACATGGCTCTCTCTTCATCAGTTCAGGGAAAATCCCTGAAAGATTTGTTACCAACTTCCCTATCCTTAAAATAGTTCATACCATCCAAAGGGAGATGTGTAATCTTAGGAATGATGTCAACATATGTTTTAATTAGTTGCATTAGAAGTTTCATAAAGAGTGGTTATCACAGGTTTAGGCAAGATTGACAGTTGTGTACAAACAGTGTACGGTGCTTCTGTATATGTGAGCATAAGTTATGGTATACAAGCTTAAGGAATGATATGAGATACATGGGAGAAAATTCCTTGTGATTCTTGGGTTGCTAGATTCTTGATGACATTAGATGTGGCGTGTGGACTAACAAAGACCTATTTGGGGCAGACCACACAGTGTAATGTTCTTAGTGAGTGGAGAACATGAAATATAGATATTGACACGTAACTAATGATTTTTATTTGTTATTTACTTATGTAAGGTATCATGTGTATATTAACAAGGGTATATGTAATTTTTTGTGCATTGGAGAAGTCTTAACATGCCGACCTAATTTCTTATTGTAAGTTGTATAAAGGAAATTAGCATCTTGATGTGAAAAGTATGAATTGGATGTTGCGAGCACATGGATGCAATTTCTACTAGATGTAGAGTAGTGACTATGTTTGTGATGCATTTTATTGGAAATGTATAGGAAAATAAAGTTTCTATCAGTCAGTTCAATTTTATACTTCTCTTTGGACAGTGGATCCAGAAGGTGGGTTTAACCTTTAGAAGGTGGATTTAACCTTGAATTTGGGCAGTGTGCTTGGGTAGTGAGATCATCATATCATTAAAATTATAATAGGGTTGAGAAGAATCCTAACAGGGTCTGTCCTTTAATATGGACTTTGTACTGGATGTAATAATCATCCCATAATAGGGCTAGATCTTCTTGTTAGGGATAATAGTCCACAAGACAACTGAGAGTGGGGGGGGGGTGAATCAGTTGTAATATAGATTATTAAAATTTATACTTTATAAACCAAATCTGCAAATGTAAATGATGACATAGTAATAGCCTACACCATAACACAATATTTGTTGTTGAGGAAGCCCTACTAAAGGTAAAACCTTAGTGGGAATTAACACCCACAAATAATGTACTGAGAGTATAGTATCCCTGTTAAAATATATTAGCCCTGTTAGGAGCTTGTTACAACATTACAGTACACAGTCCCTATTAGGAGACAAACCCCATTAGGAGTCAAAGAAAATAGTAGGCTCACTACCAAGGCACACTACCCGAAGAAGGTTAAAGCCACCCTCAAGGATTTACAATCCGAATCAAGTGTATAAAGAAAATACACATTCTAGCGAGCCGTTTGATAGCAACTTTCTTTGCTTGGTCAGTTCCAATAAATTATCAAATCTACTTGTATCTAGTAGTCAACAAGCTTCGTAGCTTCCACACCTCTCTATATTTTTTCTATCTCTTTCACTCTTCTCCACAAAAAATTGTCATTCATATATACCCTCTTACAATAATTCATTAGGTCGGCTAGTTAAGCTTTCCTAATACACAATTATCTAGGTCGGCCAATTAAGGATTTCCATCATAAAAATAATTACATAGCCCCTTGCTAAGATACACACGGTATCTATAACAAGTATAAAACATTTACAATCCATTACATATACTTCCAGATCTGTAATTCATGCTCACAATTAATTTCACATGCTACATGTCTGAAGTCGGCCAGGAAATAGGTCTTCTCTAGAATACACACCACAACTGATGTCATTAATATCCAATCAACAATAGAATTCAACCCATTACTCTACCATATGTCGGCTATCCATCAGTAAGCTTGCAAGTTCTGAAATATCTTCGCCAGAAAGATATACCCAAAACACAAAGACCTGCTTTGTCTAGGATCACAGTTACAGTCGAGAAAACCAGTCTTCACCAAATCAACTATAACATCCATAGTATGTAACATAGAGCCAAACAACCCTAGGAATAAGGTCATCACACATCCTTCTACATAAATCCAACTTTGATCATTTTTAATCATTCGTACAGTGTCCGTACACTCCTTCCAGTTAAGTAGACAGTCTGTCTTCTCCATAGAAATATATGTTGACATCAGTGACAAAAATTGAATATCAACAACATGATCAGTAATAAAAAATGATATCATCCAATAGTTTCCCCCTCTGGCATTGATGGCAACATATGGGAAAATCCATATGCATCAACCCAAAAGTACTCTCTCTCAATACAATCTTCTCAATATCCTCAACATAAATCTCCCCAAAATAGTAGGGATTTTCACATAGATTCCTTCCCCCTTTGGCAGCAATGGCAAAGGGTGCCATAATTCACCTGTAGTCTTCTATAAGATGTAGCTTTTTCAAATCTTCATGTCCAATCAGCTAGGTGCAAGATCACCCAAATGCACTCCATAGTGTTCTCCTGCGATCACTCCCCCTAAGGAGTAGATCCATACATCAATTCTAGAGAATGATATAGCTCTGAGATCCACTGGACTGATGCACATCTGCATCATTTATTTTTCACTGGGAGGGGCCATCACCCCAAGCATGCCTCTAAGATATTCAAAAGCATCTTTTGGAAAAGGTTTAGTAAATATATCTGCTATCTGTTCCTTGGTGCTAATATACTCCAGTTTAATCTCTCTATCTGCTACCTTCTCCCTCAAGAAATGAAACTCGATGGAAATATGTTTAGTATTTGAATGCATTACATGATTCTTTGACATATTCACTGTGTTGGTGTTATCACAATGGATAATCACTAGTTCTTTAAAAATTATTCCAATGTCCTTCAACATTTGTTTCATCCAAACAACTTGTTTAGAGTTTATTACAACAACAACTTACTCTGACTCAACAGTAGATTGAGAAATATAGTTCTGCTTCTTGCTCAACCAAGAAACTAGCCCTTTTCCAAGGAAAAATGCACCACCACTTGTACTCTTCCTGTCATCGACATTACCTTCCCAATAAACATCAATAAAATCCTACAATGTAAAATCATCAAATTTTTCATACCATAATCCATATTCTACTGTTCCTTTCAAATATCTGAAAATTCTTTTCACAACAGCAAAATGTGTCTCTTTAGGATCTGCTTGATATCTATCCACAATTCCAACTGCATTGGTAATATCTGGTCTAGTATGTGTTAGATATTGTAGACCACCAATCATTGATCTATACTTAGTCTACCCAATACTTTGAGTCTCATCACTTTTAGTCAGTTTGTTCCCCATCACTATGGGTGTACCAACAGGTTTACAATCTTCCATTCCAAATTTCTTCAACATTTCCTTAAGATACTTGGTCTAAGATATAAAAATGTCATTCTTATTCTGATTAATTCGCAAACTAATAAAAAATTTCATCTCACCAATCATTGACATTTCAAACTCATTCGCCATTTCTTTAGCAAACTTCTTATTCATTTTATCATTGCCTCCAAAAATGATATCATCAACAAAGAATTCTATAATTAAGATTCCATCTTCATCAGTTCTTAAATATAAATTATCATTTGCATTACCTTTTCTGAAACCAAGACAAAGTAGATGTTTATCCAGTCTTGCATACCATGCCCTTGGTGCTTGTTTCAGTCCATACAATGCCTTCTTCAGTTTGCAAACCATGTTTTCATCATCTATCAAAGGAAAACCATCAGGTTTCTCAATGTACACTTCTTCCTCTAGATCACCATTCAATAATGCTGACTTCACATCCATCTGATACACTTTGAAGTCTTTATGTGCAGCATAAGCAATGAATAGTCTCACAACTTCCAATCTAGCAACAGGTGCAAATGTTTATTCATAGTCTATGCCTTCTTGTTGTGAGTAGCCTTTACATACCAGTCTAGCCTTATTTCTTACCACTATGCCTTCCTCATATATTTTGTTTTTGAAAACCCACTTAGTGCCAATCACATTTTTTTTTAGGTCTTGGAACCAATTCCCAAGTATTTTTTTTCTTTATCTGTTCTAGTTCTTCTTCGATGGATTTAGTCCAAGATTCATCTCTACATACTTTATTAGTAGTCTTTGGTTCAACTTGAGAAATCAAACAGAACTCATCTCTAACTCTAGATCTAGTCATCATGCCTTTGCTAGCATCACCAATAATTTGATCTTCAGGATGATTTATCTTGACATACCTTGGTGTCTTCAATGTCTTAGTAGCTTCAACCTGTTCTTCTTCTTCAATCTCATTCTTCATCATCAAGGTTCCTTTAGGTTCAACAACAAATTCTCTTGTTTCTGTTATCTATCCACAATCATGCATTCTTTCCTGAATTTGAAAATTTTCATCTATCCTCACATTGGTGCTTTCAATCAATTTCCTTAGTCTCAGATAGAAACATTTATATGCTTTACTCTTAGTGGAATAACCAAGAAATATTCCTTCATCACTTCTAGCATCAAACTTTCCTATCTCATCATCTCTCTTGATATAACATTTACTACCAAATATTCTAAAATATTTCACAGTAGGTGCATGATCAAACCATAATTCATAAGGAGTTTTATTTGTACCTTCTCTAATCTGAATTCTATTTAATGTGTACACAAAAGTGCTAACTACTTCTCTCCAATGAACATGTGATACATTTCCTTCCAGCAACATAGTCCTTGCAACATGTAATATGGTTCTATTTCTTTGATCTGCTATCCCATTCTATTGTGGAGTTCTAGGAGCTGAAGTCTGTCTATGTATTCCATTTTATTCACAGTATGTATTAAACAGTTCTGATGTAAACTCTCCTCCTCTATCTAATATCAAACACTTCATCTTTAAACCAAATTCATTCTCAAATTTCACTTTGAATATCTTGAACTTGTCAAATGATTCAGATTTATCTCTCAAATATGTAACCCACATTATTCTAGAAAATTCATCAACAAAAAGTATAAAATACCTTTCACCATAGTATGATCTTGTTCTTGTAGGAATACACAGATCTGTATGCACAAGATCCAACTTCCCTTTTGGTGAATAAGGTTTTCTCTTGAAAGTTCTTCTAGTCTATTTACCCATAACACATTCTCTACACATAGTGTTAGATGGCTTTACAATTCTAGGTAGATCTCTTACTGCTTTTGTCATACTTGCCTTCAAAATGTTATCAATTAACATGACAAAATCTTCTGTGCCATAAACAACTATCATCAACCTTTGCAATAAAACAAGAAGATTTAGATTTGTTCAATTCAAATACATTACCTCTGGATTTAGTACGAGATGTTATCAAGTCTCCTATTTTACCCTTGATAGAATATTTTCCATTTATGAAGTTCAGTTGATAACCCTTGTCCACTACCTATCCAACACTAAACAAATTGTGCTTAAGTCCATCAACAAGTAATACATTTTCAGTGTTATTCTTCCTATCCAAGGAAATAGATCCAATTCCAATAATAAGTTTAGGATTATTGTCACCAAATCTAACAACACCACCATCATGTCTTTTCAAACTCACAAACTTATTTTTATCTCCAGTCATATGATTTGAACAACCACTATCTATGACCCATTCTGATTTCTTTTCAACTCGGGATACTCATTCTTTTTCTTCATGCATAGGTTCATCATCTTTAATAGCATTAAATCCAATTTCATCATAGACACCATCTTCATTATCAGATATACTTTCACTAGCATAATAAAATTCCTTATCCTTTGAGAACTTAGAATTGAAAAACTTAGGTTTGTGCTTTGGAATTATTGTAGGACACCTAGATGCAAAATGACCGATCTTGTTGCATGAAAAAAATTTCAAAGGTAATTCTCCCTCAAACTTACCCTTACCTCTCTTTTCTCTTCTGGCAATCAGTGCTACAATTTCATCTAGCTTTCTTTCTTCTTCCTATATTTGTTCCCATTCATCAACATAGGCTCCAAGTTCTTCTCTTAGGTCATTACTACTTGTGCTTTCATTATCAGGTAAGATTTTTTTTTTTTTGTGCACGGTTGCTTTGAAGGCTGACTCAGCCTTAGGTAAAGTATCTCCCAATTTTGTGGCTTCAAATGAAGTTAGCTTTCCAATCAACATCTCTCTGGTGAAGTTTAGTGTCAAAGGTATGATCTCCTCTATATCCTTAACCTTGGTTCTATATGCAGGTGTCAAAGATCTGAGTATCTTTGCAATCACTTCTTCCTCATTTTAAGTTCCTCCAGAGTTCCTAATACCAGTAACTACCTCACTAATTCTCTGTGAATATGCTCTGATGTTCTCATCCTCTCTCATCTTTAGTGATTCCATATTTGTCTTCCAGTTCTATAAATTTTCTTTCTTTGTAAACTTGTCTCCAACATATAGTGCTTCCAGTCTTATCCAGATTTCATGTACAGAGTTCAAGTCCTTTACTTCAATAAATTCTCCTTCTGATAGTGCGCTGATTAAGGATTCCCTTGCAACCATATTGCATGAGAATAGATTCTTTTGATCTTCATTGGCCTTCTCTAATTCATCCTCAGTCACTACCTTTTCCTTCTTCTTTGTTATCATCTAGTAATCAATTCCCAAACATAGCAAATGTGCTCTCATCTTGTTCTGCCAACTGTCAAATTTTTCAAGATCAAACTTTGGACTATCCTTCCTGTAGTAAGTCATCTTCAGGATCACCTCAAGCTTTCAAAATTTCTCTCTGAGGACCAATAGCTCTGATACCAATTGTTAGGAATAACAGTCCATAAGACAACTAAGAGGGGGGGGTTAATCAGTTGTAATCTAGATTATTAAACTTTATACTTTATAAACCAAATCTGCAAATGTAAATGATAACATAGTAATAGCCAACACCATAACACAATATTTGTTGTTGAGGAAACCCTGCTAAAGGTAAAACCCCAGTGGGAATTAACTCCCAAAAATAATGTACTGAGAGTATAGTATCCCTGTTAGGAGCTTGTTACAACATTATAGTACGCAGTCCCTGTTAGGAGATAGACCCTGTTAGGAGTAAAAGAAAATAGTAGGCTCATTGCCAAGGCACAATTCCCAAAGAAGGTTAAAGCCACCTTGAAGGATTTACAATCCGAATCAAGTGTATAAAGAAAATACACATTCCAACGAACTATCTGATAGCAACTGTCTTTGCTTGGTCATTTCCAATGATTTATCAACTCTACTTGTATCCAGTAGTCAACAAGCTTCACATCTTCCACACCTCTCTATATTTTTCCTATCTCTTTCATGCTTCTCCACAAGAAATTGTCATTCATATATACCCTCTTACAATAATTCATTAGGCTGACTAGTTAAGCTTTCCTAATACATAATTAACTAGATCGGCCAATTAAGGCTTTCCATCATATAAATAATTACATAGCCCCTTGGTAAGATACACACGCTATCTATAACAAGTATAAAACATTTAAAATCCATTACATATACTTCTAGATCTGGAATTCATGCTCACAATTAATTTTACACGCTACATGTCTGAAGTTGGCCAGGAAATAGGTCTTCTCCAGAATACAAGCCACAAATGATGTCATCAATATCCAATCAACAATATAACTCAACCCATTACTCTACCATATGTCGGCTATCCATCAGTAAGCTTGCAAGTTCTGAAATATCTTTTCTAGAAAGATATACCCAAAACACAAAGACCTGCTCTGTCTAGAATCACAGTTATAGTCCAGAAAACCAGTCTTCACCAAATCAACTGTAACATCCACAGTATGTAACATAGAGCCAAGAAACCTTAGGAATAAGGTTAGCACACATCCTTCTACATAAATCCAACTTTGATAATTCTGAATCATTCATACAGTGCTCGTACACTCCTTCCAGTTAAGTAGCTAGTCTGTCTTCTCCATATAAATATATGTTGACATGAGTGACAAAACATGAATATCAAGAGCATGATCAGTAATCAAAAATGATATTATCCAACACTTCTAACAGGGCTAAAATATTTCTAGTGCATTAATTATGGGTGTTAATTCCCACTAGTGTTTTCCCCAACAAAAAATACTTGTGTTATGGTGTTATTCTTGAAGTGTTCAGATTTTCATTGAGTAATTAATTTTAAGTTTTAAAGGTTAAATATTTGGCATACAACCGATTCACCATCCCCCTCTCAGTTGTAATATTCCTAACACAATAATCTAACATTCCAAATACCCAGCTGCAATATCCTCTATATCCCTCTTCATACATGACCATAAATGTATTTGATGTAAGTGTGCATGCATTTTCTAACCCCCAGATGAGATGAATAGGGAGCACGATGAGATTCTACCAAGATGAACTTTTGAAGGTTACCTGAAAGTGGTACATAAATTCAAATTTTCTATCTTAATAGCCAATCTAAATGTAAAGAGTATCCCAAGAATATTCCTTCTAAGGTCCTTCTTGATTCTAATACTACTCTCACTTCCTGGTACCAATTTTTTGAAGGGAGTGTATGGAAAATATGACTTCTCAAGTCAGTAGTAAGGGAGAGAGATGTGTTGGAATAATGGAACGGTGTGTACTGAGAGGGGAGGGGTGAATCAATGCCCTTAATTTTTTTTATCAATTAACCATTAGTACTCTGTTCTTGCATTACCGACCATTCATGATTTTTTAATCTTATGCATGTAATATCAAAACATAAACTTAATTACATGTAAACATTCATAGAAACATTCATGAAATGTAAGTACACATGACACAAGAATTGGTAATGTAGAAAAACCCTGTTAGAAGGTAAAAACTATGGTGGGGATGAAGCCCATAAAGCTTCACTATCTATAGAATGGAAGGTGCTGGTTAAGGCTACAAGTGTGATCACTTCTGATGATCTTACCCTATTAGGAGTAATATTTTAGACTGGTTAGGTTTACTCGGTTAAGAGATTTAGCAACATTGTTAAGTGTGCACTCGGTTAAGATATTTACATAAGGATTGTTAAATCTACCTTCTTAAAGGTTTTCTTGTATTTTCTACACTTGTTAGAATTAAGTAAAAAATACTTGTTGAACTGATGATATGCAATCCTAAATTGCTTAATACAAATCCTTTAAGTACATAATGTATATGTATCACTGATAGTGATTGATTAATACCTCTATTCTTCTCGGTAGCCTTGAATCTTGTTCTCCATAATTGATTTCATATTTTGCTATCCTTCTGCATAAAACTCTTTGTCTGATCCATAGATATCTGTTGTGGCTACAATCATCATTGTTTGATTGATTTGTACATCTATTTATACAATGTGTTGACCTATTTATGTTTCATGCTTTACAATAAAAACTCTGATCAAAGGTTTACAACTTGACCTTGATATCCTAGTTTACATGTTTACAATCAGTTAGACTGATTAAAAAAATTACATATGCTTTAATTTTCCCTCAAGAAATGGTTTTAAAGATAAGCATAAAGCTAAATATAAAACTCAAGTGTTCTATCTGACGTGTAACTTAGATCCACATTTCTCAGAATTAAAGCTGTCTCTTGATAGACTGGCGATTAGGTTGCTCTGTAGATTGTCTATCAGTTTACTCTATGAACTGCTCTGTTGGGTTACTCTCTAGGTTGTGTTGTCAGTTTACACTGTATCTTGTCTATCGGTGAAAACTAGTTTTGGTGTTCACTTTCACTTCAACATTTTCGGTGACCTCTATTTTCTGCTGTGTCAGGTCATACTATAAACCTATCTTTTGGTGATAATGTTACCAACAGTTCAAAAACTGTTTCCTTTGTATACTAATGACAAAACATTATCCTTTAAGATTATCAACCTCCCCCTTTGGCATTAGTATTAAAAACTGATATGTGATGACATTACTTTGTCATTAGTATTCAAACAACACTTTCAGAAAGCTTACACCGAAAGACAGTAAAGGGCTAACCGAAGATCAAATTGGCAGATCGCCAAAAATGACTAAGTAAAAAGAAAACTGATAACACAAGGAAGTGTGTAAACCAAAATCATAATACAAAGAGTTAAAGAGGAACCCGAAATGAAAGTTACAGTGCAGACCGATGAAACAGATTCAGTGCAACTGATAGTAAAAACTGAAGGATAGTCAAGCATGACCGAAAGACAGAACCAAAAGTCAGTTGCAGCCCGCAAAAAGTGGATCTGACTTCCACATCAGATAAAGAAAGGGTATTCTATTTATAGGATATTTAATTGTTTTTAAATCCATTTCTTTAGGGACAAGGAACATTAATGTAAGTGTTTTAATTAGTCTAACTGATTTAAAGCACATAATAGACTAGGAGATCTAGGTGCAAGTTGTAAACCTAATCTTAGAGTTAACATTGTTTTTATCATCAACTCGATGAAATCAATCCATCTATAAATAGATGATGTAATCATTCATTAGAATGTGTGTGTAAGAGAGAGGAAAAAGGAATGAGCACATCTATGGATTGAATTGAGAGTTTCAAGAACCAGAGCAAAAAAAGAAGAATTTGGTTAGCTGAACCAAGAACAGAGGAAATCAATAATCAAAGGTAATATTCAATCACAGTTAAGGTGATATTATTTTGTATGTGAACTACATAGGATCTGTATCACCAAGAGGAGATTGCAACTTTAATTATTAAATAAATTATATTTAAAAAAAAAATTATTAAACAAATTTTAAAATAAAAATTTAAATTAACTAAAAACAAAAATTAATTAAAAAAAAATTAAATACAAAGGGGAGGGGAAGCGGGCCCCCCCAAACAAAGTGGCACACATTCCAGCATCCCTAAGGGAGCTGCTGCCTAGCAGCTGGCTACCCCTTGTGGTGGTTGTGTTGCCTACGGCAGCGCGGCCCCACCCCCCTTGGGGAAGCCTCTGCTGCGGCAGGCTTACTGCGCGGCCGACCGGTGTACAACCAACATAGGTAACCTCACGGGGTGGTGGGGCCAGCCCACCCCCCAAAAGCACTTTATTAGTTTTTTTTTATTTTTTATTTTTTATAAATTTTGTTTAAACAAAACAAATTTCAATTTTTTTTAAAGTACTTTATATTTTTTTAATCTAATTTCTGAAAATGGAAATATACTTATGAAAGGTTTTTTTTGTCTTTTCTCTAGTTTTAGCTCTTTTTGTCTTTTCTGGGCATGCTTATTTTTTACCGGTGAATATTTTTTTATTCGCTATATTTTATTCTAGAGACTATATTTTTTTTCAAGGGAAATATTTGCAAACCCAATTATTTATTTTTTCACTATAGTCTATACTATAGGATGTTTGATTTTCTTAGTTTCTAGGTCTTCCCAAAGGCTTCTTCTTTCAAAATTTTGGCAGCATAACCTTATTATGCCAATTTTTTTTCCTAAAAACATAGATCTAGGGTTTTCTAAGATACTCAATTTAATCAAAACACAAATAGACCTAATTAAGGAAATGCAATTAACCAAACACAAGGAAAGCATAAAATTTACCAGATTGAATTCACAAAGGGATTTTTCCAAACCCTACCTCAAATCCACCAAAAATTTGACAAAGAAGCCCTTGTGAGAAGATGGAGAATCCCGAAGTCCCTGAATCTAATTCTAATTGTAGATTTGGAACCACAAAGCCTCCAAGCACACACAAATTCACAAAATAGAAAAGACACAAGAATACACAAAAAAATGCTCTCACAAAATTCTCCTCTAAAAATTCTCCTCCAAAACCTGTTGTCCACAAATGAGAAGAGAACTCCCCTAAAGAGAATCAACTTCCCCCAAACATGCAAACCCTAATGACAACACACCAGTCAATTCCTAAAAAGACTCAACTCAAAATTGAAAGAAAATAATAATTATTAATTAAAATATCTCTTTAATTGTGCAACTCAACTTTGACTCTCAAATACAACTTGCCTTTTGAATTCAAACTCCAATTTCCAATATTTAACTTGCACATGTAATTAATTAAATAATAGATTAAATAGATTAAATATTTAAAGCACATTCTTATCCATGCACTCAAACTTTTAATTATTTAATAAAGTATAAAAGATAATTTAACTCTAATTTCAAATTAAATATTCAATTAAATATCAATATTCAATAATTACACTTTAATTAATTTTCCAATTAAACATATGTATTTAATTAATTTTTGATTAATTAAATACCCTATATTTAATAATTAAATCCCATAATAATCAAATCCATTAATAACATGATAAATCACAGAATATCAACAGACTCAACTGAAATTAACAAAATCAAACTCAAACACATACAAGGATAGGATCCACCAATTCACGTCAACTAGATCAATTTGGGTAGGGTAGACAAACTGATACTCATCCAATACTTAGGACAATAGGCTTAGGTTAGGGTTTTGGGTTTGAATACTATCTCTCCTCTCTTACCATTGAGATATTGCGATAGGGCACGCTCGGTCTTTCCAATTCAGGGAAGACGTAGTCTGGTACCTTAAACCTATCATCAAAAACACAAAAATACATGCATATATAACATAGAAAACAAGGGTTGAGACTAGTTTATTGTGTGGATCTCGCTGAAGAAAGTAACTATGACTCTATCCCATACCATACAAAACACGTCAAGTAGTAATGCAAAACATACAAATGATCCATGTGCATATAAATCTAGGGTTATTATTGTTAGAAAACCATTAATCCAAATGAAATCCTAACATATACATAATCATCATAAAATAACCATAAATCACATGTACACAAAAAATATAACATACTAGCAATGGATTCATAACATAATTAATGCAATACATAAATATCCTCAAGATCAATTACAATAAACCACAGATATATAAAAAGGCCTAAAAGAGTTTGGCACTGAAATTGAAAAGCAAACTAAGAGGTGGGTATTACAGATACAATATTTTACCTGCGAAGGGCACTACAAATATCTACACAGTCTACATTTCAAAATCCTGAGCGATCTCCACCATGATAACAAACCAGTAAATTTACCTAAGTTTTTGTTTAATATTGTGAATAAACAAGCTTCTTTGGTTTAGTCAATTTCACATCATTTCTTAATTAAATTAATTGTGGAAAGAGAGTTGAATAAGAAAATGGTAGGAGCTTGGGATGAATTTTTAAAAATGGATGAAATAGAGCCTAGAATGGTCAGCCCTAGAGGCCAGGGTATAGGGAGAAGAGAGAACATAGTAATAGGGGCTTGTAAAATAATTCAAAGAACAAGAACCATTCCTCAAGTTTCTTCTCTAACCCTAAACCACCTAGGAAGAGCGCTTGTGATAATGGTACTCATATTTCCAGTCGGAAGAAAAGTAAAAGAAAGAAAGTTGATGTTATTCTTGAAACCCCACCATTTGTAAAAACTAGGTCTACCTCTAGGAATGACAAAGATAAAACCCTAGAAACAAAATAAGTAATTCTAGAACAACATCCCAGTAATGAGAATGATAGTGAAAAAGCCGAAAAAACCTTTCCCTCACATGAGAAAGAAATACCAGAAAAACCTCCTGTAGCAGCTACGGAGGAAGTGTCTACTAGTAGAAGGAAACACAAGAATCCTCCATGCTCTTCCAAATCCCCTGCTAGAAGAAGTGAAAGACTTTCCACAAAAATCAACAAGGATGTTGAGTCTCTTGTTCAAACTGTTAATATAGAATCCTCTGAATCTATGGAGAGATCCTCTTCTGAGACAATGGTTCAGGAAAATGCAGACAATGACACTGTTTGCCATAGTAAGAATTTAGAAGCAGAAGTTAACCCTAATGTTGACTATGTCCTCATTCATAGTGATGGAGATTCTGAAGAGGTAGAGGAGTTTGTTGATAACTCTATTAGACAAGATATTCCTAATGATTCAGAAAATTTATCTTCTGATGAATTCCCTGAACTCAATAAGGATGTTATTGAAGAGGTGCTAAAACAAATTAATAAGGATAGGTTGGACACACTGGTTAGGGCAGTTGAATCCTATCAAGGGGATAATGTAGTAAAAAATCTTGTTGTGTGGAAAGGAAATTCTTCCACATAGGAAAACATAATAAAAACCCCTCAGCTTGCACTAGGATGGACTGAAATTGTTAATCAAGAACCCATTATTGGAGATTTGATTCTAAACAGTTGATTGATTGTATGTTTGTCATTGATGACAACATATAATACACAGTAGTACTTGTGTATGTACTTATCCATATGATGAAATGAAGACTTGCATGGATAGATACATGTTTTTGACATGTTTGATATGGTATGTTCATACATGCAGACCCAGATATGATGTTTTAGTAAAGATATGTAATTCTGTTATTGATGGTTAAAGTTCTGGAGGAATAACGGTTTAAGGCCGACGTATGTAACGTGTTTCTAGAGTTGCGCTTATCATCAAGATATGCATGTGTATATTCTTGATTAGTTATGAGTTTTTGATATTACTCTAAAGGTGCCAAACGTATTTCAAGAAGATTGCAAAGTTATGGTTAAATTGGTGAAGCTGACTTAGTGAAGCGACGCGTCTATTCAGTTTATACTTGTGCGGTTGTAATTATGCTTGTGCACTTAGTAGAGGTGACAAGGATGTTATAAAGAGTTGTCTTACAGGTCCCATGATCTCATACTTTGAGAATGTACTTATAGAAGGTCATTTGAGAAGAGAAGAGTTGTGAAAGCCAGAGATAAGAAAAGCAGAGCAGAGTGTTAAAGCAATAGAGCTATATTTATCATATGTTGATAATATAGATATTGAAGTAGAATCTTTCAGAACACAGAGAAGATTATTGTAGTTCTTTACAAGAGGTCAAAGCATCGGCGCACAAAAGGAACTGATCAGACAAGCAGTGTCACAAACAATCGTTCACCTTGTTGATACAATGTGTATCAAATAACCAGAAGGTTGTAGCCTTCACCACTTGGACAGTGAGTCCACCACCCCTAATAGGGTTATTGTAAAAGACTCTCCTAACAGGGTCAGACCCTTAACCAGGTCACTATACTACTGCATTGTAATGAACAACTCCTAACAGGGTTGAAAGATCTTTTAACATGGATTACTATAAACAATATAGTTCTTTGTGGGTACTAATTCCCACCAGGGTTTTTACCATTTGGTTTCCCCGTAACCAAATTGATGTGTTATATAATGTGTTATCTGAATGTGCATTTAATTTATATCAATCTGGATTAATAGGTACAAAATATTTAAAGTTGCTGATAACTGATTCACCCCCCCCTCTCAGTTATCCCTGAAGTATTCTAACAATTGGTATCAGAGCCAAGTGCCTTGGAGAGAAAACATAAGAGCTTAAGGTAGATCAGATGACATACTTCAGAAAAGAGAGTCCTAATTTTGATGGAGAGAACTATCTGGATTGGAAGAACAAAATGGTAACACATCTACAATGTGTTGGCTTTGAGATCTTTGAGATTGCTACACAAGAAGTTGATATTCCATCTTTAAAAGACCTTGCAAAGG
>MU224609.1:368303-410570 GCA_018584345.1 Thuja plicata | reverse complement strand
TCCATCAATGCCAAAGGGGGAGATTGTTGGAGATTTGATTCTGAACAGTTGATTGATTGTATGTTTTTCATTGATGACAACATATAATACACAACAGTACTTCTGTATGTACTTATCCATATGATGAAATGAAGACTTGCATGGATAGATACATGTTGTTGACATGTTTATTATGCTATGTTCATACACGTAGACCTAGATATGATGTTTTAGTAAAGATATGTAATTCTGTTATTGACAATTACAGTTCTGGAGGAATAACGGTTTAAGGCCGATGTATGTAAAATGTTTCTAGAGTTGCACTTATCATCAGGATATGCATGTGTATATTCTTGATTAGTTATGAGTTTTTGATATTACTCTAAAGGCGCCAAACATATTTCAAGAAGATTTAAAAGTTATGGTTAAATTGGTGAAGCCGACTTAGTGAAGCGACACGTCTATTCAGTTTATACTTGCGCAGTTGTAATTATGCTTGCGTGCTTAGTAGAGATGACAAGGATGTTATGAAGAGTTGTCTTACAGGTCCCATGATCTCATACTTTGAGAATGTACTTATAGAAGGTCATTTGAGAAGAGGAGTTGCGAAAGCCAGAGATAAGAAATGCAGAGCAGAGTATTAAAGGAGTAGAGCTATATTTATCATATGTTGATAATATAGATATTGAAGTAGAAGATTTTAGAACATAGAGAAGATTGTTATAGTGCTTTACAAGAGGTTAAAGCATCGGTGCACAAAACAAAATGATCAGACAAAGAAGTGTCACAAACAACAGTTCACCTTGTTGATACAGTGTGTATCAAATAACCAGAAGGTTGTAGCCTTCACCACTTGTACAGTGAGTCCTTGGACAGTGAGTCCACCACCCCTAACAGGGTTATTGTAAAAGACTCCTAATAGGGTCAGACCCTTAACCAGGTCACTATACTACTGCATTGTAATGAACAACTCCTAATAGGGTTGAAAGATCTTTTAACAGGGATTACTATAAATAGTATAGTTCTTTGTGGGTACTAATTCCCACCCAAGTTTTTACCATTTGGTTTCCCCGTAACCAAATTGATGTGTTATCTGAATGTGCATTTAATTTATATCAATCTAGATTAATAGGTACAAAAGATTTAAAGTTGCTGATAATTGATTCACCCCCCCCTCTCAGTTATCCCTGAAGTATTCTAACACCCATGCCACCACCAGACCTATCTACACCCCTAACTGCAGGGTTGAGTTTTTTATCAGCAATTTTTATGGGAAAGGGCACAATGGTAATTAGAGAAATAAAAAGTGAAATGAACCATTGATGAGAAAGCTCATCAATTGGAGTAGAAAATAGATCAAATTGAAGTGTTGAAAAGAAGGGTTGATAAGATAACTGAATTAATTCTAGAGGTTATGGCATACAAATCATTGTCACCAGTATATGCTCTATTTCTTAAGGAATAATTCAATAATTTCAAGTTAACAAGGATTATGGAAGGACTAAATCCCTCTATTTCAATACCCCATGATTTTTATGATGCATTTCAATCAACTCCTATGTCTTTAAAGAAATTATTGTGTGAGTTATATTTGCATAATATTGTTGTGCCAGATGAAAGGGACTAGAATTAACTCCTTTATGTGGGGGATATCCAATTGAGAGCAGTAATGTCTTGGATACAAAATGAAATAAGCAGGGAACATCAAGCTTTACCTTACAAAAATAGTGAAATGGAGACACCCTTTCTTATAAGACCTGAAGTTCAACATTCCACACAAACTTTTCTTGATTGGCTTTCAGTCATTGTGAATCCAAGTGGATCCAAATTTTTTTACCTAGTTAGAGAGAAAGCCTATATAGATTGGTATCAACACTCATCACATGATATTGTGGCTATAATCACTACTTTTAGAAAGAGATGGATAAGGATGGCCCATGACCTGAAGGTTAGAAAACCCCATTCTCCACAGAACCTGACTCTTGCTACTAGACGAGATCCATGGTACATCATGTTGGGTAGGACAATGCTTAATTATTGGTTTCCATTAATATTCCAACCACTTGTTCTCCTAATGCCATTACTAGAAATGAATGAAAATACCAAAGATCATGACATGGATAGAGAAGTTCAGAGATTGGAAAGACTCAGGGGGAATCGTGGATACTTCAACTACATTGATGATGAGTAAGGGGAGAAGACTGCTAGTGACCTGAGGCTGAGAGCTAGGATCCGCAAATTTAAAGATTACTAGAGACCAACAATAGGATAGTTAGGGGGAATGATGAGCCTCTTAAATGACCCTCTTTCTAAGTGATTTCTATTTCTTTTCAGACAGTTTATTTGCAAAATAGATACATGGACTTATGGTTTTATATGTGTAAAGACATAAAGTAGGAAAATAGATGATGGAAGAACATGGTATATTTTCTTAAAACTAATGGACATAAATGACAGAATACAGTAATTATATATGCTAATGAATAATCCTTTGCCTATGCTATGTTTTTGGGTAGTTTCCTTCCTATAGCCATCTTCCTAACATTAATGATGTGAATATGTATGTATCGAAGGTTGTGTGTGCATTAATTATTTTGTAGGGATCACTCATGGCATATTTAAAGATTTGCATAATGGTGTTGAAGAAGTCAAAACTAGTCGTTGCTACAAGATGCCTTCTGTTATGACCTGCATACCCATCCCTACATTTTGTGTGCAAAATGTTGGGTCCCCCTTTTTGTTTTTGGGTCTTGCCTTGTTTTCTTTTCCCTTGTTTCTTTTGTTTCTTTCTCCAGGTTTTCCTTCACGGAGGGTTTGTTTTTTTTTTTTTTTTTTTCATTCACATCTCTGGGACCTGGTCCTAGAGTTGATTGTCTCCTTTCCAGAAGTCAGATTCTAGACTCCAGGATTCTCCACCATGATGTCTTCTTCTCGAAAGAAGACATGGTTGTTTAGAATCCCCGGGACCAGAGTCCGAAGGTTCACCTATTTTGAATTTTGTGGAGAGAAGGTAAATTTCTTTTACCTTGGCTATAAATAAGATTTACCTATCATTTTCACAGTTACTACGATTAAAAACACTTAGATTTTTCAGAGTGATTCATTGGCAATTTGAATGCAAATTAAGTGCAAGTTTCTCTGAGCTAAGTGGGTAATGATGAATCGACCTTCGGTAGCTGTTCTTGGCATTGGAGGTCAAAGCTATTGTAGAGCAGTTCCAATGCTTCTTCTCTTTTCCATTCTTCAGATTCTAGGTGGGTATTTCTGGTTCTTTCCTTCGCTCTCTATTTTTGGTTCGTGTTGGTTTGTTTCATTTTTGTTTTTGTTCATTTTGGCTTTGCTTTGTTTTGTTTCTATCTTTGCATTTCTTGCTATTTGGTCTGCTACCCGTTGGTGGGTCAACTCTGCCAAAGGGTTGTCCACCCTCTATGAAGATGGAGGATAATGTATATGTCTGTACATTGTGGTTTTGTTTTAGGATAGTTGCTTTGCATTCCATTTTTTCTATATATTGTTGTAGATAATGTATATTTTCTGTATCTTGTGTGTATACACTTTGGCCCTCAGCCCTCTTGTACTTATTATGTATATTATTAATATATGTGCTATGTATATCCTCAGAGTTTGTGAGTTCTTTACGCTCTGTCATGTTTTTTTTTGCCTCACAAGATAGGGCTCGACAAGACAAGGTCGCCATGGTTTGAACTCAACACCTTGCTGGTTCAAACCATGGAAAATTTCTCTCTCCTCTGTCTGATCGCATTAATGGAAAGATTAATTTCCCATGTATGGAATTTCAAATGCATCCAATCTGGCATTCAATTTTACCCCGTGTCAGCCCACTTGTCCTAATCAATGCCATAACTGTCTTTACGCCGCCTGCCATTTTTCCACATGCCAGTGCACATCAACTAGAGGACGGCTTGTTACTAGTCACATCGGCAATGGCTAGTTCATACAGACTCCAGAATCCTAGTAGTACCTTGTCTCCTACTTTTCCTTGTCATCATGTCCGCATACTCCAGAATGCTTAAGCCATGTTCATTTTTAGATACTCCAAAACTTTTGATGTAGATGCTAACATTTTCTTGATAGGTGTGGGCCGGTGAAGAATCTCCCAAAGTTTTAATTTGTATCTATATGTGTCCTGAAATTTTTTTGGTCTTGTAGGTGGTTGATAAGTTAATTCAAAATGTCTGACAATTTTGCACCTCTTGATAGCCCGGAACTACCAACTACCTCCACTCGGGCAACCACAAAATCAAAGATTGAAAGGATGTTGGCAAAGCTGCCTCTGACCTCTAAATATCCAAAGGATGGAGGTGTTGCAAGGTCTAAGATAGACTCTAAATTTTGTGAAATAATAGATCTGGACCCAAGTAGTGTTGGCAAGTTGACTACCCGAGGGTGCATGACTCATTTTGTGTTGTCATCATGGCAAAAAAGTCATGTTTAGTTTCTTTCATGAAAGACAAAATGACTAAGTAAGGAAAATAGGGCAGACAGAGATACTCAGCAATCAGCACATCAGCGCACATGTGAGAGATCAATTCAGCTTATGCATGTTTAGATATAAGTTTTATGACACATGTACATGCTACATCTAGACACACATAGTATGGAACTACAGTACGACAAAGTTACAAGCAGATCAATAGACCAGCAGTCCAAGAGATAGAGCATGGAAGCTGACTAAGTGATTTGATTAGCATGTGTTATTTTATGATGTAATGGCTAAGAACCTTCTATTATATGTTTGTAATGATGTAATCAACATTGTAGTAAACATGCTTTAAGCTGACTTGTTCGGAAGCGTTGTATATTTTGTTTTAGGGCCGACTAGTGTTCTGTTTTGGGTCGCGCCTATTTATATTTGAATATATAAGTATGTAATGTAAAGATATAATATAAGAGTTGATAATTGTGTAAGAGGAAGTTATAGAGGGATAGTACTATGAAGTCAGTACATGATATAGCTCTTTGAGAGAGTAAGAGCATTCGTGCATACATGGAACTGATTAGACAACAGTGTCATCACAACAATTAATTTTGATATAGTGCATATCATCATTTAGAAGGTTGTAGCCTTCATCTTATTGGGTAGTGAGCCTAGGAAGTGAGCCACATACCTTTAACAGGGTTTTGTAAAAGACTCCTAATAGGGTCCGACCTTTAACCAGGTCATTGTACTCATTTTGTAAAGACTGCTTCTAACAGGGAAAAGGAACTCTCACAAGTTCATTATACTTAGTACAATATTTGTGGGTACTAATTCCCACTAAGGTTTTCCTCTGATCAAGGTTTCCCCGTAATCATATCATGTGTTATGAGTTGTTATGTTAAGCTTCATTCTATGTATGTTTGATTTATGTTTAAGTTGCTGAAAAGTAATTAAAAAGACAAACACTGATTCACCCCCCCTCTCAGTGTTTCTAAAAATTGGTATCAGAGCTGAGGTCCTCAGCAAATAAGTTTAACCACTTGAGGAGATCATGGACTCAGCAAAAGAAAAACATTTGAAAAAGAATCTTGAAGCAGCTCTTGAAGATCTTGATAGATCTGAAAAAGAAAATGAAGAACTTAGATTGAAAGTTGATGGCTCACAAATGCTTATCAAGAAACTAAGAAAAGATTTGAAAGATTGTTCCACAAGTGACTTAGGGAAAATGATCAAAAATCTCAATGAAGAGAATATGTCTCTAAAAGATAAATTTGAAAATCTAGATGAACAACTCATAGACAACCAAATTTCTATTGAAGAAAAGATCAAAGAAAGCAAGCAACTAGATGATGAACTTTTAAAAGCAAACATGAAAGTTCTGGAATTAGAAAACATAAAAAGGAAGTTGGAATCTAAATTAATAGAATCAAAGGATAAGATTGATAAACTCCACACAAATTCTGATTCACTTCAATCTTAGCTCAATGCACAAAAGAAAAAAGGTGACACTACTGGTCTTGGATTCAATATAACACAAACTAAAGTCAATTCATTACAGGAAATAGAGAAACCTCATGAAGCACTTTCAGAAGCAAAAAAAGTTGAAAATGTTGAAGAGATTAAAGTTGATCTACCAAAAAGGGAAATCAAGCAAGTTAACAGAACTTGTTATGCATGCAACAAACGTGGTCATTTGGCAAGATATTGCAAAAAGGTAAGACCCTTCAATGGTTATTGTTTCTTTTGTAATAAATTTAGTCATAGGGCTATACATTGAAAAACTCAGTCACAACAGAATCAAAGAAGAATGAATCAAAACAATCAGAGAAATCAACCTCAAAGGAATTTGTAGAACACTACATGTCAGATGTGTAACGACAATGGACACACAACAAAGAAATGCAGCATGATAAACAAAAGCATCAGATCTCCTATCATTTGTCACACTTGTGGAAAGGTAGGACACATCTCAAAGTTTTGTAGATCCAAAACTCAGAAGAAAGATGAACCTAAGAAATCACTATTTGAAGAGAAAGGAGAAGTTAAGTTTGTTCAAGAAAATGAAGATTCAAGAAAAATTTGGGTTGAAGTAAAGAAGAACAATGATGTTGACAAAGTAGTTGATGCATCCACAGTGGACACACCCTCTACTTCTGCCTTTGGTCTTAGGGGGAGCTATTCTAGCTCAGGACCCTTGCGCGGTTGGTATAGTCACCTCTGAGTATGCGCCTATGAAATCATGATTACAAGAACATTATATTGCTATGTGCATTCATGCATTGTCTAAAATGCATCAGGATCAAAGTTTCAATATCCCTGGGTAATTTGTGTATGGTTGCAAATATTAAATGCGGTAGATTGTATAAAAAGAAAGAAAGTATTCGATCATCTTCACACTTTCATTTGAAGAGCACATAATTTGGAGAGAATTAGAGCACTAGACATCAAGGCACGAAGGCATAATAGATTTGGCAGTTGAGCAAATGGATAAGAAGTTTGGAATGGAACCCTAGTAGTCGTGCCATTTTGGAATTTTGTGAAACCCTATTTAAGCAAATCCCAAGTAAGTATGGTGACTCCAGTTGTGTTTGATATAGCAAAGAGGAAAAGATTTGTATTCAAGAAATATCCATTTAAATCTATACTGGATGATGTGGAAGGGGATTTCTCCAAAACCCCGCTAGGTGTTTTTCACATGAAAGATATCCGCACGTACATATACTGCAAGAAGGAAAAAGTAGGAGATGTCAAAATAGCTACTCATATGGAATCTGTGATGAAACCTGACTACACATTCAAAGATGAATTCGTACACTTGATTGATAGCCCTATCTTTGAGTATTCTAATGCGCATGAGTTTGATGAGTCTGAATGGGTAAAGATTTTGTTGAGCATAATACATGATGATCTTTACTAGATTGGTGAGGTCCCTGTGCGTATCACCACAGACCTAATTCATAATTAACTAGACTTCCCAAGACGAGACCACTCTTTCCCACTGGCAAGGATGTCAAAAAGTAGATTGAACAAGTTTGTCTGTCTAGAAGTGACAAGCGCGGAATGATAGTTGACCCTATCAAAGAAGATGATATAAAACTTCTGACAATGATACTTGGATATAAGTTTTAGCAAGCCAGTAGATTGAATAGTGTCTCTTCCGCAACAGTCCTAGCAGCTATAAGAATGGTGAAGGACAACACTCAATACAACCTATGTGAGCTCTTGTACGGTCAATTGATTGACAACATCCGAATCATCAAACATGATAGAAGCAAAACATTTAGGTTTGGATCTCTAATCATCTACTTGTATTTCCACATAGTTGGAAAGGTTGCAAACCTTTACCTAGACAGGAGAAAACCCACAATGTCTTAGATATCACTCAAGGTCACATTATAAAGTAGTGCAAGGGATGCCATGGATATGGATATAAAGACATTCAGAATCAAAATACAGAATAGGTATAGATTATCTGAGAAGATAGTTGACAAATACAAGGATACCATATGCTTCATGGTAGAAACAAATTGCACATGCATGGAGGAAGTTGAACCTAGAACCAAATGGATTCATCCTCTTGGTTATGAAGTGGAAGAACATGTGCTAGAAGGATATGTGCAAGTTCTATTGTCAGCACCCAAAGATCCTAATGAGCCTAGGTGGGGCACATACAAAGAGAGGACCAATGAAGTGGATACTATTTTACACAGTGCTGATAATAAAAGGAAAGCATCCAAAATCACATCCAACATACTAAAAGTTCATGGAGTCACCCAAGAAGATCTTGACAAAGCCAGAGATGCCAAGATAACAAAGGAACTTGAGAAAGTTGAACAGACCCAGAAGAAGAAAGTAGAGAGCACCTCTGCGCCCTTTGCCACTATTGAATTAGATTCATCTCCACTGTCTACACCAAGCAAGAAGACTAGAGGAAGAAAGAAGGCACCTACGAATCACCCAACCTCAAAGAACGCTAGGAGCAAAGCTAAGAATACTCAAGCTCTTCCTGAGGTAGGATTTAGACCTATTCTAAATATTTTGAGAAACAAGATTGTTAATGAAGGGAGATTAGATACACTTTCCAAAGTCTATGAGAAGTATCAATAAATTGATAAAATGGAGATACACTCTATGATCATATCTCACATGATCAAGTTCAAAAATACAATTATTGAACTCAAGACAGTAATACTAGATCAGTTATGGAACTTGGAGATAATGAAAAGACATGCAATTGAGGAAGACATGAGGATAAGAGAAGAAACATTGGATACCCTTCTTCCTGTATGCTCACATGATGAGAAGGCTATATTGTTAGATCTGGTGAAGCCTCATCTCCAAACTAAGACAAGGACCTTACAAATTATGAACAAGGAGTATGAATAGATAGGTAAGGAGACTGAAAAGGCATTTGCACAAGTCTTTATGGATAGACACATGTATCCACCAATGGCACCTACAACAAAAGTTACTCCAGCTCCTCCCAAATAGGCTACAGAACCAGTAATTTAGATTGCACCTATAATAGGTCCATAGGTTTCAGCGCCCACAATGACAATAAATTTTGATACAGATAAAGATTCAGAAGACACTATAGTAGTTGACAATGTCAAGATATCCATGACTGCATCTGAAAAAGATATGGACAAAGTTGATAAGGCATTTGTAAGCACTGAAGAAATATGCACTAATGATACCACCACGCAACAAGATGAAGTTCCCATCAATGATCAAATTTACACAAATGAAGATAATCAAGATGATATGCAAGGTGACAAGACAACGATAAAAGAGAAACTAGTAAAGGTTGACTGCGTGGATACCAGTCAGAACACTATATTCTCACCATCCACTCAACCATCTACCTCATTTTTTCCAAGGTTAACTCCTGATTTAGCAAGTTTGGATGCATGGGGAGAAGAAGACCTAATCAAAATTAGTGTTCTTGCTCTGGAAAAAGAAAAGGAAAAACAAGTGATGAGGAAACCTCACTTTTTGGAATTAGTGAAAATTTTGAATGACTTAGTACCGACTAACCAGAAAGTAGCCAAAGTCCAATCAGTTGAAGATGTGGACAACATTTTTTCAAACTTCAAAACACATTTTATAAGCTTAGTAGACTCAGCTACTAAGATTGTAGAAGATGAATATAAGAAGGAGAGACTGAATGATTTGGTAAAGAAATTTACCTTAGATTTGAACTCCTTAAAGACTGGGCAATCTGTATTGAAGGAATTGGCAGATAAAGGAAAGACAGTCATAGAAAACTGTATGGGCAGAGTGAAGCTCACCTCTGAACACACCAAAAAGGTAGAAGAGGTAGAGTTAATGATAGATAGCATAAGAAAATTAGTTGAAACTTTGACGAAAGACATGAACATATGAAACAATGTCTACCAAGGGAAATTAGACAAAATTGAAAAAGCAAAGTTAGAAATCAGAAAGATAAGGGTAAGGCAAACACAGTTAAGAAATGCACTTGCCCCATCTTTAGTAGTCCTCAATAAGAACATCAAATATATTTATGCCACTATTGTGATATATGATCAAGGTCCCTGTATGGATCTGATAAAAATGGAGAAGCTGACATATGCATTATGTGCACATTTACAAACAGTTGATGCTATGAAAGCATTTTGGTAGAAAGAGATCCAATCTCTTAAAATTGCATACCCTGAAGTGTATATGGAGTAAGTATGCACTAGAATTACAAGTTTTTGTACACCTTTGTCATTAATGTAAAAGGGGGAGTAATATAGAATGTGTATATGCAGAGAAGTATATGTATATATGATGTTATACACTCACTTTTTGTGTGAAGTCATTTTGAGTAACTTGGTCACATTCCTTTGTTGCCATAAATGAAAAAGGGGGAGATTGTTGGCAAGTTGACTACCTGAGGATGCATGAATCATTTTGTGTTGTCATCATGGCAACAAAGTCATGTTTAGTTTCTGTCATGAAAGACAAAATGACTAAGTAAGGAAAATAGGGCAGACAGAGATACTCAGTGATCAGCACATTAGCGCACATGCAAGAGATTGATTTAGCTTATGCGCATTCAGATATAAGTTGTATGACACATGTACATGCTACATCTAGACATGCATAGTATAGAACTATAGTACGACAAAGTTACAAGCAGATCAATAGACTAGCAGTCTAGGAGACAGAGCATGGAAGCCGACTAAGTGATTTGATCAGCGTGTGTTATTTTATGATGTAATGGTTATGTGCCTTCTGTTATATGTTTGTAATGATGTAATCAAAATTGTAGTAAACATGCTTGAAGCTGACTTGTTCGGAAGCATTGTATATTTTGTTTTAGGGCCGACTAGTGTTTTGTTTTGGTTCACGCCTATTCGGATTTGAATATATAAGTATGTAATGTAAAGATATAATATAAGAGTCAATAATTGTGTAAGAGGAAGTTACAGAGGGACATTACTATGAATTTAGTACATGATATAGCTCTTTGAGAGAGAAAGAGCATTCGTGCATACACGAAACTGATTAGACAACAGTGTCATCATAGCAGTTCATTTTGATATAGTGCATATCATCTTTTAGAAGGTTATAGCCTTCATCTTATTGGGTAGTGAGCCTAGGCAATGAGACATATACCTTTAATAGGGTTTTGTAAAAGAATCCTAATAGGGTGCGACCTTTAACCAGGTCATTGTACTCATTTTGTAAAGACCGCTTCTAACAAGGCAAAGGAACTCTCACAAGTTCATTATACTTAGTACAATATTTGTGGGTACTAATTCCCACTGGGGTTTTCCTCTGATCAAGGTTTCCCCGTAATCATATCATGTGTTATGAGTTGTTATGTTAAGCTTCATTCTATGTATGTTTGATTTATGTTTAAGTTGCTGAAAAGTAATTAAAAAGACAAACACTGATTCACCCCCCCTCTCAATGTTTCTAACAAGGAGTTGGGCCGAATTACAGGGTCTAATCTAGACCACTTACAAGATAATGGAATAGGGGGATAAGGTAGCCACTTACCTAGCTTCCTCTGGCATTATTAAGGCTACAAAATTTCCATGCGCGGTGCAAGCACCCGAGCTTATAAGGCAGTTGGCGGTATTTTATAATCTAGCCACTCGCTCAGTCTTGCTTCCAGATCCCCAACCACTGCAATATCCTGCTACAATAATCACATTGGACACCCCCACCTTTGCTTTTGGGTTGGGAATTCCACAATTCAAAGGGTTTGTGGTAATCACCAGGGCTAGCTCACTAAAGGAATCTAGTGAGGCCGAGACCATTTCCCGGCAACACATCAATAATCATTGGTTAAAGTCTCCAAAGTGAGACTGTAAGAGAATGAAGTTGGAAATTTCCCATGGGGATTTCAAGGATCCCATTCAAGCGGGCATAATATTTTTGTGTATAATCTTCAGGTGGCCCCATGCCTGGGAATTTTCGGTGTGGATGTATTACTTCTTACATTGCATAAAAATGCACAACAGGACCTTCAACTAGGCAGCAATTATATCAATTCATGTAGATACACAGATGAAGACTGTCACCCAAAATTCACAATTCTATATGACTTCATATGTGCTATGGGCATTGGCACAAAAAATGCATGCTTTTCAAGAACTAGGGACAGTTGTAGAGCTTGGGAACGGTCTGGGAAAAGTTACACCTTGGGACCATTATCCCCAATTGCAGTGGGAGCTAAGCTTCTAGAATTTCTGCCAGGTAAATGACACCTTCATTTACCACAACATTATTACACTTACCCGAGATTCCAGGTACCACCTCTCACAGGTGGCAATGAAACTGGTAAACTCTTATGGACAATATTTTATTCAATTTAGGCATCATACATACATCAGGGTGACAGGCTTCAACAGGAAGCCCTACCTCCTTCCCCGGTATTGCAGGGATAAGATTATTCTTTTAGAATTCTGCAGGCAGATGATGGATTTGCATGCCTTCTTCATAGTGAAGAAGGTCATCAATGTCCCATTCCCCTTTTCTTATGGGAATTACACATGTAGCCTCCTCATGGTCTGGGAGGCAGATAATGAGTTAAAAGGATTAGGACTGGTTGAATTCAACCATGCCCGAAAGAATTGTGATCCCTGTGGCAAGATTGTCGTTGCACTACCTAGGGCCTCCCCCCGTACGAAGAGGACATTGAAGAATTTAGGGTAGATTGCCAAGATATCTTTGATCTTAGGTCCTAGCAACATACAAGAATGAGAAAAGGGCTAATGGAGGCACTAGACCTTCAGACTTTCCTGAAGGGTTTCAAGGATGGCAGGCTGCTGGAAGATCTAGCATACAAGGGACAGGGGCTAGACAAATTGGACCTCCCTCCAGTGGATTGGGCCACTCCAAAGGATTTAATGATTAAAGGGGTATGCCACCCCATCATAGAAGCAAGTAACAAGTATTTTTCATGGGTGTGCCCCAAAAGCACCCACGAGAAAGTAGCGGTCAAGAAAAGCATCCCTTCTTCAGCTAGCGCCAGACCTTCTTCGTCTGCCACACCTGCTAAAGCAAGTGTGAAAAAAGGAAAAGAAAAAGAGTGAGTCCTGGTGCCCAAGGAATCCCCTCAGATTCCCACACTTCTAATGGTGAAGCTACATGATCAGATGGAGGCGAAAAAATTGGCTAGTCAACAAATCAGCATGCAGGTGGCTGTCGGTCTCCCAATCACCCTAATGGCATCTGCTCATTTAGCGGGACCCCATTTGTTGGAAGCAATGATGAATAGGTAGAATTTTGCTGAGGCAGAGTCTTCTAGTATTCTTGACACCGGGGCTTTTCTTATAAGGAAAAATAAAATAGCTGCCACCCCCACACCAAGCGCCGCCCTTGGTATGCCTGAGAAGCCCCTGGTGGATGTGTGTTTGGATTCTCCTAAATTTGAGGATATCTCAGACTCCTCTCCACCACATGATGATTTTGATGACACCTTCTCGACGGAGGAGCTCCTGGAGATCTCACAGGGTGTCAATACTACAGTGAAAGAAATTGAGGCTCATAGAAAAGGACATATCAGAGCAAGAGGCTCGGGAGGAAATACTGAGCTTGAGCATGAAGAATTACAGGTCCAGAAGACTATGGATTTTCCAAGGCAACCTACGAACAAGCCCTTGATGGAAGGAGAACCCAGACCCCAGGAAATAACCATACCTCTGACCATCACACTCCAGGTGCCTTTGGAGACTTTGGGTGATCAAGTGCCCTAAAGCACTTTTGGTGAGGTCATGAAAGTTGCCACCTTGCTAAAATTTAGCTAGCAACCTCACCCACCTCCAAAAGATGTCCCAACAGAGGAAGAAAGTACTATAGAAGATGAGGCCAATAAGGCCCAAGAATAGTAGCAACCAAAGGACCAGGAGGTCCCAGAAGGAGAAAATTAAGATGCTGCTGATACCACCAGGGAAGATGAAGTCCCTGGGAATACAGAAATTGAGACCGGAGAAAATATTCTAGATGATTTTATAGAGGATGCCAGCACGACAAAAAATATAAGGGATTCCAGAGAACAGGAAGCAAAAAAGGAACCGGAAGCCTGAGGATAACGTAGACTCAGGGAATGCACCACCAGATTTGGAAATGGATCTTAATGAACAAGAATTGGCAGCCAGGCTGCCCCAATTGCCCCAATGGCTGGTAGAAACCAAGAAAAAAAAGGCTCTAGTGGTGACTACGGGCGTTCCTCTATCACTGGCCGAAATGATGGCCAAAAATGTCAAGACAAATAAGCCCAAAAGGGCACAGGTTGTCCATAATATCTGGACCAACCTAGTAGGTGGAAACGTTGTGATCATCGCAACACCCCTGACAAATATAGATGCAGCGGCCGCAAGGCCTGAAGACTATAATATAATAGAGGTTGAGCTGGGGAAAAGAGACAAGCAAGGGGAATTGAACTTGCTAAAAGAGGCTACCAAGGCTATAGAGGCCTGGTATGCAAAATAGGGCCAGAAGCTGTAAGAGGAAAGAGAGATGAATTCCAATCTCCTCGCACTTCTGGCAGAACTAACGTGGCCCTTGGCTGAAGTTCACCCCGGGACCCTTTCTCCTGGATTACCGCTTGCACAAGGCGACATGGACTCACTACGTATGATGAAGAAAAAGGTGCAAGTAGTAGATGGGTGGGAAGCTGAGAAAATAATGGTGATGAGAGAATTTATGGTGGTGTCCCTCCTAGACTTTTATAGGGTAGATCTCACCCTTAGCCACGCAAGAAGCTCCACTAAGGTATGAGAGTTAGACTTAGAAAAATATGAAAAATGGAAGGCCAGGTTGGAGGAGACCTGCGGTATTGGCAAGGAGGTTGCCATAGAATCTAGCATTTTGGGAGATGAATCATATGATTCCCTCCATGTCCAGTACTATAGACTTTCCCTCAAAATTGAGGTTTGCAAGGAATTGGTTAAGACCTTAAAAGAGAAATTGATAGCTGCCCAATATCCCTTGGGTTTATTCAAGACATTTGTGGTCAGGGTTTCACAAGTTGATCCCTTCACCACAAAAAATGTGTACCTCAGAGGACTATGTCCTCAGTAAGTTCGATGAAAGGATGGAATCCCTGTATTTTCCGGGTGGAGATTTTGATCAAGGCAGATTGTCCTGGTTGTCGAAGACCATGATTCGGTTGCATGACACCATCAAGATGGTGAATGAATTCTAAAAAAGGGCCGGGGAGGTTGAGGAAGCATTGGAGGTTGTCCACAGCCAGTGGGAAAGAATCCAGAGTGTAGATGAAGAGAGCATTAGCCAAGTGTTGGAAGTCTGGGAAAAATCATAAGAAAAAATAGTTCTCCAGATCCGGGAGAGTTTAGCCTGACATCATATTTTGTATTATTTATTCTTTTGGGACACAAGTTCCCAAATCCTAGAGTTTTGGATTCCACATTTTTGAATTCTTCACATAACCCGTGTCTCAGTTCATAATGCTAACTAGTCACTTTTAGGAAAGTAATGAAGGTTGTCAGAAGATGGGGAACTACAACAAGGCACGTCAACTTGAAGGGAGGTTTCGGATAGATGGTCTCCCCAAGGTGCCACTTCAGAGATACACCTGGCACATCGGAGATAGAGCACCACTTTCCCATTAATGAGGCATGTAGCCTCGATCCCTAGGGGATCAAATTTATTCTTTCTCCTTCCTGGCTCTCTTCTCAAGGCTGATTCTTCCACTCCATCTCTCTTGTCTTATTCTTCTGACATGTCAGGCCTTTTCATCTTGAGGATTTTTGTAACATGGTGCAGGTAGTACCAGCCACTAGATAATATATTTTATTGTAAAGTGTAATATAAGTTAGGGTTAGGCTTAGGTCAGAAGGCGTGTATAAATAATAAGTTTGATCTAATTCCAAGGGTTAGTGAAATTAATGATTTTGCAGTCCACAATTAATAGCAAAGCAGTTCTCTCATTTCCTAGTTGCAGAGCTCAATGCTCCATTGTTTTAAGTTTAGTAGTTAAACGCTCCTTGGGAGTTACCATTGTACAATGCACCAGTGCTTGATGGAAAGATGTTAATGAAGAAGGAAGAGTTCTCTCGATGATATTGTTGGCAGTATGTCTTCTGGGTTAATAGTATTTTATGCTCTATATTCTTCATGTCCTTTTCTCTAATGCTTGAAGTAGATTAACGGCCTCCTTTCTTTTGCTACTGATGAAATATGAACCAATGGTTGTATGTGTCTTCGGTATTTAGTGTAGTGTGTTAGAGCATTGTTGATGTTTTGAATGTTTAGCATAACTATAGGTAGATGAAATATTTATAACTCTGTAAGATCTTTTTAAGTTTATTTGTTAAGTAAAAACATGCTTGGAGAAAACCCTACTCACTTGAATCCCCGGAGTTGATGAGTTGAAGATAACCAGCTATCCCCCTCAAAAAATAGTCACATCTCCCAATCGAGCCCCTCATTGTCGAGACCTGACTCTCACGTGCTTGGAGGCCTGGGGAATCTCATTTACCTAGACAACCTTTACAGGCATGAACTCATCCCCCTCTCAAGATTCTAATTTTACACCACCAAAGGGTTCTCCAAGCCATAGTTTTAGGAGTCAAGCCTTCAGTGGGATTGGGTCTTTCTACCTAGCAAGATTTGAAAGAGTCGTTAGATCAGCCCCCAATCCTGGAAGGTTTGCTAAACTTGAGCCCCTTTTTCAAAAGAAATGGACCTTGATAGTCAAACCAACCACCATTGTCTTCAGATCAAGCGTACCACATAATACCCTAGTCCCCTAGATGATCCCAAGAATTAACACCCAATCTAATCAAAATCCAGCTCCCCAAATGGCTGCTTATTTTGGAAATACTGGGTCCCCAATGGGAACTTTCGTGGGTGCAGCCAATGATTTACCCCCGCACGCCGAAAATATTTGTCCTTGATATGAGCACTTAGCCTCAAGAACCATAAAAGAGCATCTGTAGGCATACAAAGATGCCATCAACCAACACCAGATCCAACATTGAGACTTTGTGACCCAGATGTTTCCTTTGTCCCTCGGACAAAATGAATTGAACTGGTACCTCAATCTTCCCGCCAACTCCATCAATAGTTGGCAAGACCTAGAAGACACCTTCCTGGCTGCCTTCTGTATACATGTGGACCTAGCTTGGTCCCATAACCAGTTAATTTCCATTAGGAAGGAACCAAATGAACCCCTCACAACATTCAATCACCGGTTCCAACGTGCCCTGAAGTGATGCACGGGTCCCTTCATCCCATCCGTGGAAGTGACCATACAGACCTATCTCAATGAAATGGATCCCTTCGTTGCCACTCTCCTTTGGAGAACTACCATCTCAGGAAACCGAGATACTCTGGAAAAAGTCTACAACCTAGCCTTAGATTTATCCCACGGCCTCAACAAATCCTCGGGTGAGATTGGGCAGAGAATGCCATTTAACATTATCCCCAATGAAACTCCTTATGCCAGGGGATATAACCCCAATCTGGCAATGGGTGCCCCTCCGATGGCCATGACTCCCTTGCCACCGCCGATAGACTAGTAGGCCTAGTACATATATCCATCATAGAATTAGACAATACCAGGTCTGGAATCCTTCCCTTGGAACCAACAACCGTAGTAGACACAACAACCATAGACACAACCATCCACAGTGCCCTTCTTTCAGTCATCCATGGCTGCAGGACTGCCACCCTTGACTCCGACAAATGCTACTGCCTTCCCAAGGAACCAACAACAACAACCGTCACACTATGATGCAAACACTCAGTTGACTGCCGAGGTTGAATCCCTCTGAGAGATGCTATCTACCCTGACTATGGACATGGGTCAATCGAAGGTGCGGTCCTATGCACCTCAGAATTCCAATTCCCAGAGAAGGAATATTTTCTCTAGCCAACAAAACAACAATGCCGGGGGAAGAAATTTCAACAATGGGCCTCGACCCAACCAACAGCAATGGAAAAACAACACAAACACTAGAGGTCCACCTCTGAACCAAAATGCCAATCAGAATGGTGCTAGACCATCTCATTTAATGCCAGTTGCAGACTTGTAGCCTATGACCAATTGGTGTAGATTACATGATATAGGCTCCCACAACAAGGTAAACTATGCCACACTAGAGAAGGTCATCATGATTTCCCAGTTGGACAGACAACAATCATCTGATCCTACTCCCCTAGAACCTCCTATGCAAGAGCCAACTCACGGTGCATTCACCTGTGAGACTGTCTTCTTCAGATCCCCTGGAGAAGACAAAGAAGAATATGAACTATAGGGATTCTTGATTAGGTGATTCCAGCCTTTGAGGTCAATACCTTCACCAACCCATGAACTCCTTACAACAGTGGGAGCTAGGTTGGTAAAGGACCAGTTTACATGCCAACACCTCCCAAGGACACTCCTCCCTGGGACAATATAACTGACTGGCCTGTCCCTCTCAAAGATTCTAGCTCTAACCAAGCAAAGGACCTGACTGAGGGAGGTTTGACATCACGAAGGCATTAGAACAAACCACCACCTCCATGACCTTGATGGAGGTTTTTCTAAACTGTCCCGAGTAGAAGAAGTCTCTTCTGAAGCTCTTGGAGAACCCAAAAACTGTCAGCCACCCACCCAATACCGTCTCTTTTGAGGATGCCAATGCGACCATCTTCCAAGGAAATACTAAAGATCCTCCCTTCCTGCTAGGCCTGAATATACAAGGAAAGAACATACACAACTGCCTAGTAGATTCTAGGGCTTTGGGTAACATCATGCCCTTATCCATATGCCAGAAGCTAGGATTCTGACCCACCCCATCTAATGGTGCAGTAATCCAACTGGATAAAACTGCTATGAAAATGGTGGGTGAATTAAAGAATGTCTGGATATAGCTCATCCAGGACCCTAGAATAGCTAGCATAATTGATATTCCAGTGGTGGACATCCTAGAGACTTATGGGATGTTATTAAGTCAGAATTGGTCTAAGTCCCTGAACGGATACTTTTTGACCGACTTCTCCCACTTATGGCTCCCCTAGGAAGGAGAATCAAACAAGATCTAGGTTGAAAGTGAACCCCAGATGAAGCAGGCCCTTACTAAAGTCAGGAGGGTTAACGAGGTCTTATTCTCTAAGAATTTCCTTAGGGTGTACCAACCTCTTGAAATATTAATGTTTGATTTCACCCTAGGGGAGGATCTCATAGTTCTGCAGAGAACCCAAGACCTAGAAGAAAAGTTGAGGGTTGAGGTTAACTTTCAGGGTGCCACCATGACCCCCGCTACACTCTTGTCTAACACTTGGTGTCAGGTACATTATCAGAAACATTCACCGACACTTGGTGTCAGGTACATTATCAGAAACATTCAGAGCTAGAGTGTGAGCCTTGTTTGTTTATCGCTACCTGACACATTGACACCTTCCAAAACAAAGAACATACAACTGATTCCCCAGAGCCCAAAATTCCTACTGGAAGCACTTCTTCAGTGCCATCTCTCTGGGGATCTCAATCCCAAACCCCTCTGGAGGCAAACCTCACCCATTCACCATCAAAGTGGGAGGAAACTCCTCCTAAGTCTCCCAAAAAAAATCCAAAGACCACTCCATCTCCCCACCTCCGGACGACAAGCGATGATTTGTGGACCCTTAAGTTTGATGGGTCCCGATCCAAACAAGGCTGTGGGGCTAGAATAGAATTAATCAAACTGCAAGGGAAATCCTTCCTCACGTCCTATAGGCTGTAGTTCAACTACACAAACAATGTAATAGAGTATGAGGCTTTGGTTGTTGGACTCCTGTTTGCATTAAGGAAAGGAATCACTCACCTCTGGACCCTAGGTGATTCAGAATTGATTGTCAAACAAGTTCAGAGTCAATACACATGTTATGATAAGAGGCTGGCTGCATACGGCAATCGGGCATGGAGCCTTATTGAGGATTTTGATGCCTTTGACATTGATCTTATTCCCCGGTGATGGAACTATGTCCCAAATGCCCTTGCTATTTCAGCCAGCACACTGGAGCCCATGGCTGGCTCACGACTCTAGAGATTTTTTGTTGAGATGATCCCCACTCCATCCATTCCAGATAATGTCACCTACTTTCAAGTTTTTAAGGACGAACAACATATCCTAGCCTTCATGGCCAATGTTGGTGTCTTCAAGGACCAGATAGTGGAGGAACCAGACCACGATAATACTGGGCAAGGTGATGAAGATGATGGGATCACGGACCTACCCACCAACACCATCCCAAAGGGGATGGTCGCACTTGAACGAATCTTCAACTCAGACCCTCAGGGCCAAGAAAAGATATCATCCTCCTATGAGGGAGGAAAATTCAAGAAAATGAACATTGGCCAGCCCAGTGAAGAAAAGATGATACACATTGGTACCTCTTACTCCCCTGAGGAGAAGGAGAAGATTCTCGTGGTTCTCTGAGAATACATAAACGTGATCATGTGGGGGTATGAGGATTTGAAAATATACGACACATCCATTATGACTCATACCATCCCACTAAAACCTGATGCTAAGAATTTTTGGAAAAAGCAACGACCAGTCAACTTGCTGATCGAGCCTCTGATTTGTCAAGAGGTGGAAAAACTGCTATTAGCCCAGATAATATTTCCAATCCGGCATACTACGTGGGTTTCCAACTTAGGCCTTGTGAGAAAAAAGAGTGGCGAAATTCGCCTTTGCATGGATTTCCAAAATTTGAATAGAGCCTCCAAGAAAGAATCACCCTCTCCCCTCGCTGGATGAGGTGTTGCAAATAGTGAATGGATCCCAAATGATGTCTTTCTTGGATGGATACTCCAGCTATAACCAATTCATGGTTAAGTATGAAGATAGAGACAAAATGATGTTCACCACCAAGTGGGGGACGTTTACATATTAGAGAATGCCCTTTGGCTTGATTAACGCAGGGGCTACATTTCAGAAGGCCATGGATATTGCATTCGAGGGCCTTGTGAATCGGTGCATAATCATCTACATGGATGATTTGACCATCTTTTCCTAGGACAGGTGTGATCATTTCGCCCACCTCACCCAAATCTGCAAGAGATATCACCGGTACGGAATATCCCTCAACCCTAAGAAGTGCATATTTGGGGTCACTGAAGAGAAGTTGCTCAGGCTTATTGTCTCTAAGAAGGGTATATCCATTGACCCTGAGAGAGTTGAAGCACTGCTAAACCTACAAATGCCCAACAGTAAGAAGGAGATGCGATCCTTCTTCAAAAAGATCAACTTTGTCTGGCGGTTCATTACTGGATTCGCCAAAATTGTGAAGCCACTCAACAAGATGATGAAGAAAGACACCAAAATTGAGTGGAGTCCTGAAGTAAAGTGGGCATTCGCCTAGATTAAATAGACAATAATAGAGGCACCGATCTTGGCTAGTCCAAACTACTCCCTCCTATTTTACATTTACTCCTTTGCTTCGCCACATTCTACCGTGGCGGTATTGACCTAAAAGGTCAAAGGAGAAGAATGACCAATAGCTTTTATGAGCTCCCACTTCAAGAATGCTGAAGTTTGGTATTCACCATTGGAAAAGAAGGCCTTTTCTCTTGTTCACACCTTGAATAAATTCTGGCATTATATTCTCTAGAGCAAGGTGCATGCTATCATCCCGGACTAGGCTGTAAAATGTCTTCTAATGCAGAGTGAATTGGGTGAAAGATGGGGGAAATGGATGGCCATCCTCCAGGAATATTACTTACAAATGAAACCCATGAAGATAGTATGAGGTCAGGGACTAAGCCAAGCGATGGCAAAAGAGACTCCCCACATAGAATGTCAGAAATACATAGTGGAGTCTATCACTCAAGACCCATGGTACACCAATTTGGTGTACTTATTGTTAAACAACAGATGTCTGGAGGGGTTGCCTCCCAAAAAACATCATGCCTTGCAGATGAAAAGTGCCGACTTCATGATAAAAAACTCCATGCTTTACCATAGGAATTATGAAGGAGTGTACTTTTGGTGCATCGATAGGGACCAAGCTGTAAAAATGATAGAAGAATTCCATGGACAGTTTGGGACTGAGCATGGCTTAGTTGATGCCACTGCCCATCAAATCCTTCAGGTCGGATACTATTGGCCCTGCATATTTAAAGATGTCTACACTCACATCTGGAAGTGCCATACTTTCCAAACCACAACACATCAAGAGCGTAACCCGGCTATGCCCTTGCAACTGATGTTTGAAGCTAGACCTTTTGCCCAATGGGCATTTGACTTTATCAGGGAAATCAACCCCAACTTGTTTGCCAACCATTGATACATCCTAACTACAATGGATTATTTCACATGGTGGTCTGAAGCCATACCTTGCAAGAACAACATGATAGACGTGGTTATCAAATTCCTGGAAGAAAATATCGTCACAAGATTCAGAATGCCCTTCGCTATAGTGTGTGACAATGGTCTGGCATTTTCTTCGGTACAATTACTTGAATGGACCTATGAATAGAATATCACTTTGAAGTTCTCCAGCAACTATTACCCCCAAGGGAATGGTGTTGCCAAATCAACAAACAAAAATTTGCTTGAAGTGATCAAACACCTATTAGAACAGAATCCCCGGGATTAGCACCAAAAGATGAGATTTTCCCTCTGGGCAGATCGCATCCAAATTAAGGCTTCCCTAGGAACATCTCCATTCCATCTGGTTTATGGCCAGAACCCAGTGTTCCCAATTAACTTATAGATCCTAGTTTGGCAGTTCATGTAGGAATTTCACAGCCGAGATAATATAGTGGAGGTTTGACTCCTGAATCTGGTGCAGATGGAAGAACAACGCGACGCAGCCCTTAAACATTTTGCATGTCACTAAGCAGAGGTGAAATGATGGTTTGACCGAAGAGCTCAATACAAGGCCTTTCAGATTTTAGACTTGGTCCTATTGTGGGATAAAGCCCGGGAAAAGAAAGGAAAGCACACCAAGTTCCAATGGCTCTAGCTCAGACCATACTTGATCTTAGAGATGTACAGGGAAAATACCTATCATCTTAATACCATGACTGGAGAACCCGTCCCATTGCCCATCAATGGACAGTTTCTCAAACATTACTTTGAATAAGGCAGGTTTGCCAAGAGTTGTATTATATGTAAATCTTCTTGCTTGTAAATATTTCTTTTTTGGTGCCCTGTTTGGGGGTGCCTTGCCTTGTAAATAGTTTTGTTGGCCATCCTCTTGGACCACCCCTTTTCTTCTATTTTCTTGGATTTTGTTTCTTTCATTTTCTTTCCTGGGTTTCCACTGTTTTTCTCCCCCTTTGTAGGCTGGTATGCTTTGTAAAACATCTGGTCTCTAGAAGAATACCTTTGGCATGCCGGTGAAATTAGAATATATTGTTAGCACGTTGGAATTGGTCCGGTCTCCAGAATTATTTTGCAAGTTTGGTGGCAAATTATGAGTATTATTCATCAGATTTATCCCCAGAAGTCCAGTAATCAGTTAAATCAAAGTTTTAAATGAACAAGTAATCGGACACACCGAGGGTAGATCGATCGCACTAGTTGATTGACCCAAGTCCAAACTTTTAAAGATTCTTTACGGGTTCAGAGTTTTCCTTCCCCATTCAAAAAATTAAGATGGGTGGCGGGGTGAATGAAGTACTGTTGTTGAATTTAGCTAAGCTTAAGCTTAATGGTGAAAGAAGTACCGCCCTCCCACCCAGAAGAGATTAAAATAACAAAAAAAAAATGGGACGAGACTCTGGTATCTGGGAGAAATGAGAAAAATTGATGACTTTGGGTTTAATATACTTAGTGCCTCTTCTCTGCTTCTCCCAGAGGTCATCAACTTGAATTCCTTCCAAATCACACACTTCACAACTGATGAAAGGATCATGGATTGAATCGCGTATGGCCAGATTTTCTCAGATGTTTCACACCTTGTGAGCAAGATTGTTTTCCGATTTTGTGTAACCAGAGATTTTGCGGTTCTCAAATGCGCTAAGGCATTCATCCTAGATAGTCACCATTTTTTATGCCCTGCATACCCATCCCTACATTTTGTGTGCAAAATTTTGGGTCCCCCTTTTTGTTTTTGGCTCTTGCCTTGTTTTCTTTGCCCTTGTTTCTTTTGTTTCTTTCTCTGGGTTTTCCCTCCGAAAGGGTTTGTTCTTGTTTTTATTTTTTTTGTTCTCATCTCTGGGACCCAGTCCTGGAGTTGGTTGTCTCCTTTCTAGAAGCCGTATTCCAGACTCCAGGATTCTCCACAACAATGTCTTCTTCTCAAAAGAAGACATGGTTGTTTGGAATCCCCGGGCTCGGAGTCCAGAGGTTCACCTATTCCAAAGTTTGCAGAGAGAAGGTAACTTGCTTTTACCTCGGGTATAAATAAGATTTACCTGTCATTTTCATAGTTACCGGGATTAAAAACACTTAGAGTTTTTAGAGTGATTCATTAGTGATTTGAATGCAAATTGAGTGCAAGTTTCTCTGAGCTTAGTGGGTAATGATGAATCGATCTTCAGTAGTTGTTCTTGGCATTGGAGGTCAAAGCTATTGTAGAGTGGTCCTAGTGCTTCTTCTCTTCATCATTCTTTAGATTCCAGGTGGGTGTTTCTGGTTCTTTCCTTCGCTCTCTATTTTTGCTTCGTGTTGGTTTGTTTCATTTTTGTTTTCGTTTGTTTTGGCTTTGCTTTGTTTTGTTTCTATCTTTGTGTTTCTTTCTATTTGGTCTGCCACCTGTTGGTGGGTTGGCTCTGCTAGAGGGTTGTCCACCCTTTGTGTAGATGTAGGATAATGTATATGTTTGTACATTATGGTTTTGTTTTAGGATAGTTGCTCTGCATTCTATTTTTACTGTATATTGTTGTAGACAATGTATATTTTCTGTATCTTGTGTGTATATGCTTTGGCCCTTGGCCCTCCTATACTTTTTATGTATATTATGTATATATGTGCTATGTATATCCCTTAGAGTTTGTGAGTTCTTCGCGCTCTATCATGTATTTTTTTTGCCTCACGAGATAGGGCTCGACGAGACAAGGTCTCCATGGTTCAAACTTGACACCTCACTGGTTCAAACCATAGTGGCTTTCTCTCTCCTCTATCTTGTCACATTAATGGCGAGATTAATTTACCATGTATGGAATTTAAAATGCATCCAATCTGGCATTCAATTTTGCCCCATGTCGGCCCACTTTTCCTAATCAATGCCATAATTGTCTTTACGCTGCCTACCATTTTCCCACGTGCCAGTGCATGTCAACCAGAGTACGACTTGTTTCTAGTCACATCAGCAATGACTAGTTTGTCTGAACTCTAGAATCCTAGCGGTACCTTGTCTCCTACTTTTCCTTGTCACCGTGTCCGCATAGTCCAGAATGCTTAAGCTATGTTCATTTTTAGATACTCCAGAACTTTTGATGTAGATGTTAACATTTGCTTGATAGGTGTAGGCTGGTGGAGAATCTCCCAAAGTTTTAATTCGTATCTATATGTGTCTTGATAGTTTTTTGGTCTTGTAGGTGGTTGATAATTTAATTCAAAATGTCTGATGATTTTGCACCTCCTGATAGCCCGGAACTACCAACTACCTCCACCCGGGCAGCCACAAAATCAAAGATTGAAAGGATGTTGGCAAAGCTTCCTCTGACCTCTAAATATCCAAAGGATGGAGGTGTTGCGGGGTCCAAGATAGACTCCAAAGTTCATGAAATAATAGACCCTAACCCCGGGAGTTGCGCCAAATTATAGGGTCTAATCTAGACCACTTATAGGTTAAAGGAACAGGAGATAAGATAACAACTTACCTAGCTGCCTCTGACATTATCAAGGCCACAAAATTTCCATGCATGGTGCAAGAACCTAAGCTTATAAGTAGCTGGTGGTATTGTATAATACGACCACTCACTTAGTCTTGCTTCCAGATCCCTCGCTGCTACAATATCCCTCTATAATCATCACATTGGATGCCCCCACCTTTGCTTCTAGGTTGGGAATTCCACAATTCAAAGGGTTTGCAGTAATCACCAGGGCTAGCTCACTAAAGGAATTCAGTGAGGCCGAGACCATTTCCCGGTAACACCTCAATAATCATTGGTTAAAGTCTCCAAAGCGAGACTGCAAGAGAATGAAGTTGGAAATTCCTCGTAGGGATTTCAAGGAGCCCATTCAAGCGGGCATAATATTTTTGTGCAGAATCTTTGGGTGGCCCAATGCCCAAGAATTTTTGGCATGGATGTATTACTTCTTATATTGCATAACAACGCACAATAGGACCTTCAACTGGGTGGAAATTATATCAAATCATGTAGATACACAGATGAAGACCGTTGCCCAGAATTCACAATTCTATATGACTTTATATGTGTTGTGGGCATTGGCACAATAAAGGTTGGATTTTCAAGGCCTAGGGATAGTTGGAGAGATTGGGAATGGTTCGAGATAGGTTATGCCTTGGGACCATTATCCCTAATTTTAGTGGGAGCTAAGCTTCTAGAATTTCTATCAGGTAAATGATGCCTTCGTTTACCACAACATTCTTACACTTACCTGAGATTCTAGGTACCGCCTCTCATAGGCAACAATGACACTGGTCAACTCTTATGGCCAATATTTTATTCAATTCAGGCACCATACATACATCAGGGTGACAGGCTTCAACGGGAAGCCCTACCTCCTTCCCTAGTATTACAAGGATAAGATTATTCTTTTAGAATTCTGTAGGCAGATGATGGATCTGCACGCCTTCTTCACAGTGAAGAAGGTCATCAATGTCCCATTCCCCTTTTCTTGTGGGGATTACACATGTAGCCTCACCATGACTAGGGAGGTATATAATGAGTTAAAAGGATTGGGGCTGGTTGAATTCAACCACGCCCAGAAGAATTATGATCCCTGTGGGAAGATTTCCATTGCACTACCTAGGGTGTACCCCCTGCACGAAGAGGACATTGAAGACTTCTAGGCAGATTGCCAGGATAGCTTTAATCTCAGGGCCCAACAACATACAAGAATGAGCAAAGGGATCATGGAGGCGCTAGACCTTGGGACTTTCCTGAAGGGTTTCAATGATGGCGGGCCGCTGGAAGATCCAGCGTACAAGGGACATGGGGTGAACAAATTGGACCTCCCTCTAGTGGATTGGGCCACTTCAGAGGATTTAATGATTGAAGGGGTATGCTGCCCCATCATAGAAGCAAGTAATAATTATATTGCCCAGGTGTGCCCCACAAGCACCCACAAGAAAGTAGCAGTCAAGAAGACCATCCCTTCTTCAACTGGCACCAGACCTTCTTCATCTGCCATGCCCACTGAAGAAAGTGTGAGAAAAGTAAAAGAAAAGGAGGGAGTCCAGGTGCCCAAGGCATCCCCTCAGATTCCCACACTTCTAATGGTGAAGCTACATGATCAGATGGAGGTGGAAAAATTGGCCAGTCAAAAAATCAACATGCAGGTGGCTGCCACTCTCCCAATCACCCCAATGGAATCTGCTTGTTCAGCGGGACCCCCTTCATTGGTAGCAATGATGAATAGGTAGAATTTTGCTGACGCAGAGTCTTCTGATATTCTGGACACTGGGGCTTCTCTTATAAGGAAAAAGAAAACATATGGCACCCCTGCACCAAGCATCACCCTTGGTATGCTTGAGAAGCCCCTGATGGATGGATGTTTTGATTCTCCCAAACTTGAGGATATCTCAGACTCCTCTCTGCCGCATGATGATTTTGATGACACCTTCTTGACGGAGGAGCTCTTGGAGATCTAGCAGGGCCTCAATACTATAGTGAAAAAAATCGAGGCTCAAGAGGAAGAAGCCCCTGCAAAAGAAGAAATCCCCATAGAAAAGGATATATCAGAGCAAGAGGCTCGGGAGGAAAATACTGAGCCTGAACAAGAATAATTACAGGTCTAGAAGACCATGGATTTTCCAAGGCATCCTATGGACAAGCCCCTGATGGAAGGAGAACCTAGACCCCAGGGAACAACCGTACCTCTAACCATCACACTCAAGGTGCCTTTGGAGACTTTGGGTGATCAAGTGCCCTGAAGCACTTTCAGTGAGGTTGTGACAGCTTCTACCTTGCTAAAATTTTTCTAGCAACCTCACCCACCTCCAAAAGATGTCCCAACGGAGGAAGAAAGTACTGCAGAAGATGAGGCTAGTAAGGCCCAAGAACAATAGCAACCAATGGACAAGGAGGTCCTGGAAGAAGAAAATGAAGAGACTGTTAATACCACCAGGGAAGATGAAGTCCCTGAGAATATAGAAATTGAGACTGGAGAAAAGATTCCAGGTGATTTTACAGAGGATGCCAGCATGACAAAAAATATCAAGGATTTTGGAGACCAAGAAATTGAAAAAGAATAGGAAGTAAGAAAGGAACCGGAACAAGAGCAGGAAAAAGAGCCTGAGGATAACATAGACTCAAGGAATGCACCATCAGATTCAAAAATGGATCTTAATGAACAAGAATTGGTAGCCAGGCTGCCCCAGCTACCCCAATGGCTGGTAGAAACCAAGAAAAGAAAGGCTCCAGCGGAGACTACAGGCGCTCCTCTATCATTGGCCAAAATGATGACCAAAAATGCTGAGACAAAGAAGCCCAAAAGGGCACGGGTGGTCCATACTCAATGGACCAACCCAGTGGGCAGCATCATTGTGTTCATCGCAACACCCCTGGAAAATACGAATGCAGTGGCCGCAAGGCATGAAGACTATAATATAACAGAGGTTGAGCTGGGAAAAGAGACAAGCAAGGGGAATTGAACTTGCTAAAAGAGGCTACTAAGGCTATAGAGGCCTAGTATGCAAAACAAAGCTAGAAGTTGCAAGAGAAAATAGAGACAAACGCCAATCTCCTCACACTTCTAGCAGAACTAACGTGACCCTTGGCCGAAGTTCACCCCGGGACCCCTTCTCCCAGATTTCCACTCTCACAAGGGGACATGGACTCACTACGCATGATGAAGAAAAAGGCGCAAGTAGTAGACAGGTGGGCATCCGAGAAAATAAAAATAATGAGAGAATTTCTGGTGGAGTCCCTCCCAAACTTTTACAAGGTAGATCTCACCCTTAGCCATGCAAGAAGCTCTGCTTAGGTATGGGAGTTAGAATTAGAAAAATATGAAAAATGGAAGGCCGAGTTGGAGGAGATCCACAGTATTGGTGAGGAGGTTGCCATAGAATTCAACATTTTGGGAGATGAATCATATGAATCCCTCCAGGTCCAGTACTCCAGACTTGCCCTCAAAATTGAGGTTTGCAAGGAACTAGTTAAGACCTTAAAAGATAAATTGATAGCTGCCCAATATCCCTTATGTTTATTCAAGACATTCGTGGTTGGGGTATCGCAATTTGATCCCTTCACCACCAGAACATGTACCCCAGAGGACTATGTCCTTAGTAAGGTTGATGAAATGATGGAATCCCTGTATCCACCGGGTGGATATTTTGATCAAGGTAGGTTGTCCCGGTTGTCGAAGACCATGATTTGGTCACATGACACCATCAAGATGGTGAATGAATTCCAGAACAGGGCCAGGGAGGTTGAGGAAGCATTGGAGGCTATCCGTAGCCGGTGGGAAAGCATCTAGAGTGTAGACGAAGAGAGCATTAGCCAAGTGTTGGAAGTCTAGGAAAAATCATAAGACAATAAAGTTCTCTAGATCCAGGAGAGTTTAGCCCGACATCATATTTTGTATTTTTTATTCTTTTGGGACGCAAGTTCCCAGATCCCAGAGTTCTGGATCCCACATTTTTGATTTCTTCATGTAACCCCTATCTCAGTTCCCAATGCCGACCGGTCACTTTCAGGACAGTAATGAAGGTTGTCAGAAGATGGGGAACTACAACAAGGCATGTCAGATCAACGGGAGGTTTCTGACAGATGGTCTTCACAAGGTGCCACTTCAGAGATACACCTGGCACATCGAAGATAGGGTGTTTCTTTCCCATTAATGAGGCATGTAGCCTCGATCCCCAGGGGATCAAATTTCTTCTTTCTCCTTCCCGACTCTCTTCTCAAGGCCGATTCTTCCACTCTATCTCTCTTGTCTTATTCTTCTGACATGTTAGGCATTTCTGTCTTGAGGCTTTTTGTAACATGGTGTAGGTAGTACTGGCCACCGGATAATGTATTTTATTGTAAAGTATAAAATAAGTTAGGGTTAGGTTTAGGTCATAAGGTGTGTATAAATAATAAGTCCAACCTCATTCCAAGGGTCAGCAAAATTGATGATTTTGCAGTCCACAGTTAATAGCAAAGCAGTTCTCTCATTTACTAGTTGCAGAGCTCAATGCTCCATTGTTTTAAGTTCAGTAGTTAAACGCTCCCTGGGAGTTACCATTGTACAATGCACCAACGCTTGCTGGAAAGATGTTAATGAAGAAGGAAGAGTTCTCTTGATGACGTTGTTGGCACTCTATCTTCTGGGTTAACGGTATTTTATGCTTTGTTTCCTTCATTTCCTTTGCTCTAATGCTTGAAGTAGATTAACGACCTCCTTTCTTTTGCTACTGATGAAATATGAACCGATAGTTGTATGTTTCTTTGGTATTTAGTGTAGTGTTGTAGAGCATTGTCGATGTTTTGAATGTTTAGAATAAATATAGGTAGATGAAATATTTCTAACTCTGCAAGATCTTTTTAATTTTATTTGTTAAGTAAAAGCATGCTTGGAGAAAACCCTACTCACCTGAATCCCCAGAGTTGATGAGTTGAAGATAACTAGCTATCCCCCTTGAAAAATAGTCACATCTCCCAACCGAGCCCCACACTATCGAGACCCGACTCTCATGTGCTTGGAGGCTTGGGAAATCTCATTTCTCTAGAAAACCTTTATAGGCAAAGTTGGCCGGTACCCTGGTACCCGGTGACAACTTACCTCTATTGGCGGACCCGGTCACAAAGTCCCATCAACACCTTCGTGTTGAAGAATTCAAGTAAGTGCTTGAGCAAGTTAAGGTGTTGTTGCAATACATTCGCATAAGGAAAAAGTCAATATAGGTTTACGTTAAATGCACCGTGCGGGTCTAGGACCCACAACACACTATATTCTGGGAGGAATTATTCTTAATGACTGTTATTTCTGTTATAAGACATTATGTATCTGTAATGATCCTCGTTAATTGAGTGATCTTAGATTTAGGGAGTAGTTATAATTTTCCTTTAAATAAGATGACTGTTGTAACTCTGGGGAGTTGGTTAATTTTTTTGAATAAAATCTTTTGCAGCTATAATACTATTTTATCTATCCAAGTATATTTATTTTCCATAAATGAATAGAATGCACAGTTAGAGTTCAATCCTTTTATCTTGATTGTGTTTCTATTCACTCATCCAAGGGGGCCCACTTGGTTAGTGAATTAATTTGTTAGAGTAGGAGTCATTTCCATTCTTATTTAGAAGTATAGTAGAACTTTGTTGTTCCTGCAGCCACTAGTAACAAAACTAGTAGTTTGTTCCTGCAACATAGGCGGATAGAGTAATTCCTATCCGTGATTATTGGTTTTCCTAGAGTAAACTCATTTACTTGTGTTAGCATATATTTCCTGAAGCTCAATGCATTTAAATTTCATAGGATTAGTCATGAGGATTAAGAGAGTTTGAAGCATATACTTTGCAGATGCCATTCCAAGTTTACGTCCCTGATTGATAATTAAATAAGACTAAATGTTCTAATTAATAACCATTTAGGGTGTCCAATCCTAAAATAAGAAGTCCAATGCTATGGGTTTCTGAGACAATTGTTTAGCCAATCATCGACAATGACGATGATCATGGTGATGAGTTGGATGAAGAAGAAGATCAATGACATGAATGAAATGTACAGTTATGTGATCACTGCTTAATCTATTTAATATTGATTTCTTGATAAAAATGTATAGTTATGCGATCAATGCTTAATCTAATTATATTTTGATGTACCTTTTAATGTTTTTAATTCATATGGAATGCTTATGGTTTTTAATGTACTTAGTATGTATTTTTGAGTATATGTATCTTTGTGTTACAGAAGGGAGATCCCAAAGCTAAAAAAAAAGACAACTTCCTTTCGTGGAAAGAGCTGTTGAAGATACATCTATCTACTATTGGAGATGCTGGTTTGCAACTTTTGGACAAAAAATATGTGGAACCAACAAAAATTATGACTGTGGAACAGATGATGGAATAGAAGATTCATAACATAATGATGATTGATATAGCTTCTTCACTCAGCTACTCAGAATTTGATGAATTCAAGGACTACCCTACAACCTATGATATGTGGAAGAAATTACAGGACATTCATAGAGGAGATGCAAATGTAAAAAGAGCCAAAGTAGAAATTCTTAGAGGAAAATTTGATTAGATGAAAATGAAAGAAGGATAAGACATTAAAAGATACAGTGAAAGAATCAAGAAGATTGTGAGTGCAATCAGAGCTGCAGCAGGAATAATTGAAGATACAACAGTGGTTAGCAAGGTATTAATAACTTTACTTCCTATCTATTCTATTAGAGTCTCATCTATTCAAGAGATGAGGGGCAATAAGGATATAACTCTAGATACTTTAGTTGGAAGACTTACAAATTTTGAGCTGGACAACTTTGACAATTATTCTCCTAGCTCTAGCAATCTTGAGTCTACATTCAAAGCTAAATTAAACCTTGGTAAAAAGGATAGATACTCAAAAGGAAAGTATATTGAAAGTGATAGTGATGATGAATCTGATGATGAAGATCTAGATATCATTGTAGCATTAATAGCAAGGAGAGCTGCCAAAGGAAAATACAAAGGAAAAATGCAATTGATTTTCTTTTCATACAATGAGGTTGGTCACATTGTTGCCAAGTGTCCGAACAAAGAAGACAAAGATGAGAAAAAGTTCAACAAGTACAAAGGCAAGAAAATTTCAAGAACTACAAGAGCTAGAAGGACAAAAGTAAGAAGTCTTTTTTATATTTCTAAAGATTTTGATAGTGATGAAGAAGAAGATGAAATGGTTTATATTGCTATTAAGGATGAGTCAGATGAGTCAAATGAAAAGATAGCAATTTTCTCACATATCAGTAAAAATGACACATGGATAATTGATAGTGGTTGTTCTCATCACATGATTGGTGATAAGACAAAATTTTAATATCTTGAGCACTATGATGGTGGGAGTGTCATTTTTGGGAATAATGAACCCTGTTATGTGAAAGGAAAAAGGTTGCATTACTCTGATAGAAGGAATCAAATGTGATAATTCTTATTCGGTTGAAGGAATAAGGAGAAATCTACTTAGTATAGCACAACTAAAGAACATTGGATTCAAGGTAGAATATATGAATGGTAAGGCCAAGCTCTTGGATGGTAAAGGGAACCTAGTTGGAAATGGAAGGAAACAAAAAGTAATCTATTCTATCTTGGTCTCACTGAAAGTTCATGCTTTATTGCACAAGTAGAAGAAAGTTGGCTATGGTATAAAAGGTTGTGTCATGTAAATTTTGATAATCTGGTAAACATAATAAAGAACAAGAGAGTTAAAGGTATTCCTATTTTGAAGAAACCCGAGTTAGCAATATGAAAACAATGTCAAATTGGAAAGATGAGCAAGACAAGTTTCAAGAGAAAGAATTACAATACTGATAAAATATTGGAATTGGTACATACTGACCTTTGTGGACCAATTGGAACAATAAGCTATATTGGAGAGAAGTATTTTATTCTATTTGTTGATGATCATTCCAGAATGATGACTGTCATGTTTCTTAGATAAAAATTAGAAGCTTTTCAGAAATTCAAATGGTATCTTGCAAGAGTTGAAAAGGAAAGATGAAAGAAACTAAAATGTCTAAGATCTGACAGAGGAGGAGAATTCATTTCTAATGAGTTCAATGAATTCTATAATGAAAGATGAATCAAAAGATAGGTATTTTCCCCTGGTACACCATAAAAAAATGGAACAACAGAAAGAAGAAACAAACCCATTATGGATTGTACCAGAACCCTAATGATTGAAAATAATGTTTCTGCCAAATATTGGAAAGAGGCCATCAGCACTACAGTGTTCACCTTGAACCGAGTTCAACTAAATAAAGGTAGTAACCAACCACCTTTTGAATTATGGTATCGCTATAAACCTAATGTTCATTATTTCAAAGTATTTGGAAGTAAATGCTACATCTTGAAGGAAGAAAGAAATGGAAAACTTGATGCAAAAAGTGATGAAGGAATATTCCTAGGCTACTCATGTAAAAGCAAAGCATAAAAATATCTGAATCTTACTACTCATTAAGTCATAGAAACTATACATGTCAAGATCGATGAGTTTGTAGAAAGATGTGAAGAGAAGAGAAGTAAAGAGCCCAAAGACTATAAGAACTTTGTGTATCATGAACCTAATACTATGCCTATGACTCGAGCAATGGTGATTGGACATCAGAACTGTCAACCACTAAATATTCTAACAAAAATTGAACAACTTGAGTTGCAGATTGTGCAACCCGAGATGCTGGTAAAAGAGACTGAGTCACAAACAGAGGAACCCAATCTTAGATAGAGGGATTGAGTCATAGATAGAGGAACCTGAGTCATAGACAGTAGAACCTGAGCATCAGACAGAAGAATGAGAAAGAATGTTTGAGAATGATAGACCTAGTGGATCAAGTCTAGAATCAAGACTGAAGGATCCAGTACTTTCCAAGTATGTTAGAAGGCATCATGCACCTGAGAAAATAATTGGAGATCAGATAGAAGGTGTAATGACAAGGAACAAACTCAAAGGTACATGTTTACTAAGTGAATTTGAACCTAGAACTGTTAAAGATGCATTGAATGATGAAAGTTGGATAGAGGCAATGAATGAATAAATTGAGCAGATTAAGAAGGAAAAAACTTGGACTCTTGTGCCTAGGCCAAAGGAGAAGAATGTGATTGGAACCAAGTGGGTTTTTACAAATAAGATGAATGAAAATGGTGAAGTTTCTAGAAACAAGGCCAGACTAGTTTGTAAAGGATATGCTCAAGAAGAGGGTATTTATTATGGAGAAACTTTTTCTACTGTTGCAAGACTTGAAGGATTTAGAACTCTTCTGGCATATGATGCACATTAAGGATGCAAAGTATATCAAATGGATGTGAAATTTGCATTTCTGAATGGATTCCTAGAAGAAGAAGTCTACATTGAGAAACCTGAAGGATTTGTTGATCCTAGTAGAAGGAATATGGTTTGCAAGCTGCACAAAGCATTGTATGGACTGAAGCAAGCACCCAGAGCATGGTATGAAAGACTACATGGTTACCTAGTAAGTATTGGATTTCAGAGAACTAATGATAAAAGTAGCTTGTATATCAGATAAGGACCATAGAACAAAATATTGTTAGCAGAGATATTTATTGATGACATATTATTCACTGGATATGATGACTTGTGCAAATAATTCTCTTGAGCTATGAGTAAAGAGTTTGAGATGTCTATGTTTGGTGAGATCAAATTCTTTGTTGGATTACAAGTACATCAAATGAAGGATGGTATCTACATTACTCAATCAAAATACATCAAGGAGATACTCAAGAAATTTGGAATGGAAAATTCCAAACCTGTTGGAACACCCGTGTGTACTAGACAAAAATTTTCTAAGGATGATGAGTCAAAGGAGGTAGATCAGACCAACTATAGATCCAAGATTGAAAAATTTCAATATGTTGTTCACACCAGACCTGATATTGCATTAGTAGTTGGTATTGTTGCAAGTTTTTCAAATAATCCTAGAGATAATCACCTAATGGAAATCAAAAGAATTTTGAGATATCTAAAAGGTACTGACGACTATGGTTTATGGTATAAGAAAGGTGGGAACTTTGATTTGAATACATTCACTGATGTTGATTGGGCTGGAAGTGTTGACGATAGGAAAAGCACCAGTGGTGGAGCTTTTTTTCTTGGAAAGAGGTTAGTGTCTTGGACTAGCAAGAAACAAAATTGTATCTCTCAGTCTACAACAAAGGCAAAATATGTTGTTGCAGAGTTGAACTGTTCAAACATCATATGGTTCAAGAAGTTGTTGTCAGGAATGAAGGAAGAAGTAAAAGAACTAGTTCTTATCTATTGTGACAACACCAGTGCCATTAACATTTCAAAGAATCCTGTGATGCACACCAAAACCAAGCATATAGAAATAAAGTATCATTTCTTGAGGGAATTGGTACAGAATAAAGAAGTAAGGTTGGAATATGTGAGTACTAAAGAACAAGTTGCAGACATATTCACCAAACCTTTACCTAAGGATGCATTTTTTTATCCTAGAGGAAAGCTAGGGGTGTTTCCCCTAACTAAAGCTCACTAAAATATAGTTTAGTGATGCATCAACCCGAGCCAGAGTGAAGATCTATCAGTTGATGCACATACATCAGAGCCCATTGTAGATGAATTAGTACATTTGGGTAAATTAAAACTTCAAAGAGAAATAGTATTAACTATTGGTATTGATATTTAGTATTTGTGGAGATGGAGTCTTTGGCATCTATTGTCAAAGAGGGAGAGTTTGATATAATAAAAAAGAAATTAATCAAGAGACAAAGTTTGATGTCAGAGGGAGAAATTAATCAATAGATAGAGTTTGATGAAAGAGGGAGTTTTTGGATGAGGATCGGAATGAAGCTAAAGAAATTAAAGAAAGTTTTCTATTTCTCTAAAATTCTTTGTATTATGACATGTGTTTCCATCAACGCCAAAGAGGGATATTGTTGAAGATAATTATTCAATTGTGTATTGTCATTGATGTTACATGTGTATATACACTTAGTAGTGATGTTACACAAATGTCTACATCCAGACCGAGCACAGTTGGTTAATGGAAAGAGTTTTTTAGTGTTGGCTGAGATCAGTTAGGTATTGAAGATGTTTAGTGTTGACCGAGTCACTCGGGCATTTTAGTCATGGTCGGGCATTAAGGAAACTCAATGTTAACCGAGTTGATTATTCAGTGTCAGCTGACTAACATTGGTTTACATTCTATAATTAATTGGTTATATGAGGCCGACTGAATTGTGATTTATTACTTATTTAGAAGTATATTCAATCTGATTTGACATGGCCTATCATATATATGAATGATCAAGTTTGGGTTGAATGAGTGAGAGTGTGTGAAAAGTTGAAGATAAGCAGAAGTGTGGAATTCTGTGATATGAAGATTGAAGGGAAAATTAGATGGGATTATGATTGAGTACAGAACACTCAGAGCTGCAATAGAATATTTGATCAGCAAGGATCCAATTATAATAAAAACAAGGATATGAATCAGCAAAGACAATTTCTTACTCATACATGTCAATTCCTTGTTACTTTCTAATAATTGTAGCAGTGATCTCAAAATCTCTTAACAGAATAGACTTAACAGTCTTTTTGTAAATCCTCTCACAAGGTAGCATTTCTATGTTGAAGTGTTGAAGACCTCTAACAAGGCCAATCGTCATAGGGTGATTTAAATCCTCTAATAGGGTCACACCTAATTGTGTATTTTTGTAACCTTTAACAGGGTTGTCTCCTTATAGGGCTCACTTCAAAAGAGTGAAAAAAGTAACTAGTTACATTGGTGGATTTTCCCATATTGGGTTTCCACATTAAATCTTGGTGTCACATGTGTATATTTTATTTGTTTCATGCTTTATGTTTATGCACTTAATCACTAAAGCATAATTGCATTGGATATCATAAAGATTGCTTTAACACCCAAGTTACAGAAGAATATCTTAATTGACCGAGTAACAGTGTTATATTGTTTAAGATATCTAAGGGATAAGGTATTTATTTTGGAGTAACTGATTCACCCCTCCCCTCTTAGTTACTTATCTCATTTCCAAAAACCCAAACCCCTTTCATGAACATCCCACACATTCTCATGGATCGACATGTATAAGTCAGTACACCCTATAGAGATGAATGTATTTCACAATTTTCCAAATATCTCACATTACTTGCTATCTCTCTCATTTGATGGAGTGTAGGTAGAAGCAAATAGGTATTTTTCAGATGTGTCTTCCTTGAGTGAAGGAAATATAGGAATAGAAGAAGAAAGAGAGTCATTTAGTATGTCTGAATTAGGAAGATCAACTAGAGGTCAAAAGACTAGAAGGAAATTCAATAAACGCATGAAATATTTCCTTGCTCAAGGGGGGTCATGTTCTCATGATGATGAGAGAAAAGGTGACATCAAGGTTCCCTTTAGGTACCAATATCTATAGAAACAATGGGTCCCCAAGGAAATTCCTCCAATAAACATTGTTTTAGTGTTAAAGGCAAGATATATCGCATTGCACCATCGTAAATATATGGTTTGGGCCTATTTTCCATGGATGGCATAAAGGTCTCTTACAAAAAAGTTGTCAAATTGATGGAGTATGTTGGACCTTGTTACAATTACAAAAGTTGGATGCGAATTGTTCAATATAAAAAATTTGTGTAGGTTTGCACTCTTGGCAAATTATATTCAATAAAAAGACAATGAACAAAGTAAAAGAGTGGTTGTCTACATTGGTGGAAGGCTAAAAGCATTAGGGAATATTGTAGGTTTTATAAATAGTACGCAACCTTTGTCAACTATTAAGAAACCCAATTGCATATTTGAGGTGCGAGAGGGAAATCATGTATTTGTATGTGTGATAAAATCAATACGTGGAGGGGAAGAGATGCCTATTGATTACAATTTGAATCGCATAGATACAAAAAATGTCACTATCATGGGGGTGCAGGTACATACTATGTACCATTAAATAATTGAATTTTTTTACCACCCACATCTAGAGAGTCTCCTCACCATCCACCTCATCTCCATCATCATCTTCTAATGAAATTTATTAATCTAGTCCTTTCTAATTATTGGTTAACTTTAAATAATAACACATGGCCACAATATGGAGAAACCACATAGAGGGGACAATGATGATCCTACATGCACTTCTTCCCAGTAGGTAAACCTCTTTGTTATTGTACTACAAATTAGATAGAAGCAAAATGTTAAATAGTGTTTTTTATTATGTTCTTTGCTTCACTATTTTGGATTAATTCTAATAGTGTTAGTAATATTGTTGTCACAGACAGGTGGTAAGTAGAGAAAGGGAAAGGAACCCATAGTCCCTCAGGAGGATTCCTTTGATGAGGACCTAGATTTTTATTTTAGTATTTGTGATGACCCGACCTCTACAGTTAAAAAATGCCTCCAAAAAATTGGAAAAAGAGTGGCTCAATTGGCATCTATATTCACTCCGACTCCTGAGTCAAAAAATAGGGAAACTGAATTGATGCACCTATCTCAAAATTACAGAGTAAGTATTAATGTAGTGTTTAATTATAACAAAAGTTCCATAATAGTTTTTATGTTATACTAGTCTTTTATTTCATTAAAAAATAAGTGAATGTGTTTGTTTTATAGCTTTTTTTGCGTAATTTTGATCTTCGTAGCCATGATGAGGGTATTGTAGGTGGTACAGGTAGATTGCATGTTGGACTATCTTTTTTTTTGTCTATGAAAATATTATCCATGCTAATCACTACTTTTATTATGCTCTAACAATCTTATTCTTTAGCACCTGTCAATGATCAATTACTACCGCCACCTCACACGATGACAGGCTCAGATGTAGTGCATCCTGCAATGTTGGCAATGTGTAACATGGCAATAGACGCCATGGCACCACATACTCATACACAAATTTTATTTTCTCTATCATTATATATATTTTTATTTCCCTTGAAGTATTCTTTCTTAGGGGCATTTCGTAATGGATTCAATTTATGCGATAGGAGATGCATCACATGATGATGAATTTCCTGGATGTACTCATATTCCTAATATGGGAACAGTGAAGGATTGCATATTTCTTGTGAGAGACGAAGAAGGAGTTCCCTTGAAAATAGAAAAACTTCTAGGTACTTTAAAGATTTGACCTTTCTTTTACTATACAATCGTATGTTAATATACCTTGCATTCAATATGAGAATCTTACATCTATTGTATTCTTATTTTATACTATTATATCCTTCGACTAATGATCGCAAGATTATTTTGTAGGGAATGATGTTTTTTATGATGAACTTAGTGACGAGTGTTTGCGGATATTTGGGCCCACCCTCTATATATGGCGGAACATCATATCCAAACTAAAACCCCAATCCACTATTTTGATTTCATATCATTGCTAGGATAGCTATCATTATATCCATTTCTTAAACTATATTAAAGGTAAGTTCACTTCATTTTTGAATCTAACACTATTTTTTTCTTAAAAGGTGGAAAGTCCAAGATATAAAGTTAAAGGATGCTCTTGTAGAGAGTATAACAAACTTATTTGGACCTCGTGCATTTGAGAAGGATAGGCTCCTTCAGAAAGTTGGGTTATGTTTGAGGTATATTAGGGACCAGTATAGGTGTACATGATAAAAAAACATGAAGTACCATCACCCCCCTTGCATTCCTGATTTAGAGTAGCAATGTCTTATTATGGATGCGAACAAGAAAATAAAAATAAAAAAGGAATTACACCACTAGACAACAAAAGAAGGTATGTGATATTGTTAAGAATGTAATTGTGTACTAAATACTCTTTATATTTATATGAACTAACATATTTCAATCTCTTCATAGATTTAATGACACATCAAAGGCAACAAAGGCAAGACAAGAAAAGAACATGCAACACAAGCTCAACTCTGGTGGTTATTCCTAACTTGCTGCACGAGTTGTAAGTGTTAATATTATTAGACTTATATGAGGAAAAATGCAATCTGTAGATGGCTTTAACATTGAAAATACTAATTTAATATTTATAATATTTATTTATAATTTGCAATCTTTTTTGTTTTGATGAATCAATGAAATAAAAATTGACGATACCAAGCAAAAATGCAGTGCACAGAGTTCAATATAAGTCTCAAGAAAGAGGACAAGCGAATTGGCTTCTAACAAGGCTATAAAGCCATGGCTGAAAGAATAAGAAGTGCACAAGGTTCTATTGATGGATTCATCGTGGTAAGTAAGCTAAATGATGCTTATTTCAAATTTAATTATTTACCACTTAGTTTATTTGATGTTAAGTTCCAACATAAAGTTAGTATATTTGTTTTAAGTAAGAAAACAATGATAACATGAATGCGTATGAAATTGGAATGTAGCTTGCCGATTCTAGTACACAACCTGTGCATGATGATGTTGATTCGGATTTTCATCACAGTGATGGAGGTATACATTTTCTATTCAATTTTGTATATGTAATAATTAATACAAGTAAACATCTTAAATTGATTGGTGTAGTAATACAAATTTAATTGCAATAGGTGTTTGGATTAATGTAACAATTTATATTGTAGTTGTAGAGAGTGTAGAGGCCATTGTTAATGAGAAGGTTGAGGTTGAGGCTAGACAAATTGATCTCAAAGTTGATGATATGACTAGATCAGGTTAAGAGTTATACGATTATGTCCTTTAAAGTACTAAAATACTTGTAACAAATTATAATAAAATGTTTTTAATTTAACCCTTTTATATGTTATTGTAAATGACCCCCCTTTGCATCAACAGAGAACTAGGTGTGCATTGAGATCTGATGAGAGGGGAGATGATCATGATGACACTGATGCTCCTCTTAACGATTTCTTCTTAAAATCAAGAAAATCAAAGAAAAAAATAAATGATTGTCATCTATGCACCTTAATTGATAATAATTGATTTTTATGTGCCAATGAATTTGATTATGTTCTATTGAATGTTCATAAATTTTATAGTGTTAATGAATGTTATTGTGTGATAATTAATGAATGTTACATTTTATTAATGGATGAAATAATGAATGAATGTTAGATGTTAACTGGGAATTTAGAGCGATTTTAGGGGAGTGGGGCCAAATGAGCTTCCACCTTCACATGGTTGTGTAACACCCCAAAATTGGCATCTTGCAACCCTAACCAATTTTGTTGCATTTGTCGCTCTTCTAAATCATCAAAGTCCTTTTGTACTAGGCAATTCTGAGTTTTCACTGACTCTACTCGACTTGAGTGTCAAATGCAAAAAATCATAAATCTGTATTAATCATACACCGTATTTAATTCCTAAATATCTATTTGGCTAAACAAACCCTATGATCGAATTAATTTAATTAATAAAGTCTTAGCACTTTAATTAAATTAAATTCACCCTCTTTAGCTGAGACACATGAAAAAGGAATTAAATAATATTTAATTATTAAATAAATATCCTCATTTCAATAATTGAATTTAATTATTCAGATAATTGAGAAAAAGCAATTATGAGGTCATATTTATTTAATTATATGGATATTCTTTCAAAAATCTTATTTCTATTCAGAAATGGAAACTTTGAATTAATTGTGTTTTAAAGAGAAATAAAACAATTAAATTCAAATAAAACAATATTAAATCAAAGAAAGAAAACAGTTAAAGCAGGAAGAA
>MU224609.1:331399-351591 GCA_018584345.1 Thuja plicata | reverse complement strand
TTTTCTATTTGTTTTATTTCAAAAATAGGAAAGTTTCTATTCTGATTCTCTCAGAGTCTATAAAAGAACTCTCATTCTTCATTCAAACCCCCTGAATTATTAGAGAAAATATGCATTGTTAGAATACTGAATTGTTGTCTCATTTTCTTGCTAATCTCATATAGATTAATTTCATTTTGCAAATAAGATAGTTTCAATTTCTAGACTAAATTGCATTGAAATCATGTCTTAGCTTAATCTCTCATATTTCATTTCTTAGCATAATCTTGCATTGCATTGCATTTATCATGATAAATCCTTCGTTCTTAGATTGGTCCATGGTTGTGAGACTCTCATCCTGAGATCAATTTCAAAAACCCCATCTAGATAGAAGGCAACAGGTCGAATCACGCAGGCAGATAAGATGAATAATCTCATATTTAGTCTTTTGTGTACCTTGTGAAGAAGGACTATGTTGAAGTGTGTGGTTGATTAACAAGGCCAAAATTAACACATGCAGGTTGGCCCTATTTAGTACAGAATATAAAAATATTCTCGAAACAAAGTGAAGCTCAATAAGGTTGTTCCTTATCTAGGGTCTCAAATGTAGCCTTTATCCCACTCTCAACATTGCAAGGCTTCAAGTGGTATTCTGAGATTGGTTATTCCATTTCCCACTGACATCTTGTCTTTCTCCTAAGAACTCTTACCAAGCTCTAATACCACTTGATGTAGAGCTTATAGCTTCACTTATCCTCTAGGAATGAATCTCTTAACTTTTCAAGTAGATCTCTTACTATAGGCTGTAAAAATTTGAAAACTATAGGCTCTATACCTTCTGGGTAGTTACTAGACCTAATTATGACCTTATCTAGGAGTTTGGACCCTAAAAACATCATTTTTATGAAGTTTTAGTCCTTTCTTTTTTTCTTTATAGGGTAGAGTGACGTGTATTCCCATTCTTTTGGCACATATGAAAAATCTTTTAGTACCTATACATATTTTAGTAGTGCATTTGTTAGATATTGTTGTGCATATGTTAAATTATGTCGCGCATTAATAATTAAGCAGAATAATGCATATGTTCTAGCGCAATTGAGACATAGATATGTTCCTCTAGGTATAGGTAAAAATTAATTATAGTTTTGGATACCCTTTATCCTTCTAAAAATTTTGATGCTATCACAATCTTGGGGTAGTCCTTTGCGATTTTTTCTTGCATCAGATACATGTTAGGGAACTTCATCTCCTATATTGTCGATCTTGGATATGAGGTCTAAGGAAAAATGTGAGGCTTAGGAATGTTCATGTGAGCACTATTGTGTCCTTGTGCAAGTGACCTTAGCTTTCCAGTCTGGAGACCCTTTGGAACACTGGTCTTATACTTTTCTTGGATGATGTCAATCTCATTACCTTTTCACATTGGTAGTTTATTGTTCATTATTACATCTTGTGTGTTATATGGTTGCATTATGGTTGGATTCATGTTACTAGTGCAATTAATTATTCTTGCAAAAAATGTTGGGTTTGTATTGTACATTGTTTCCTCAAGGGTTCTCAGATGGGGCATGACAAGCTTGCTTCAATGGAGAAGATTGCCTTCAAATTGACTTAGATGATAGGATATAGACTAGATATTAGAAGCTTTCCTTCAAATATTGAATTCACTTTCTTTCTTGAATGCTTGAATGCTAAATATTGAGTGTGATTTCTTATCATTGATCCATTGGCCCTTAGTTTTTTATCTTGATGTCAAAGACACACAAAGGCACAAGTATTTAGTTGTGTCGGTATTTAGTTGATCATTTATTTCCATTGGTATGGTTCAACATTGATATGATCACATGGCATTGGTATGGTACATTGTGGCATTCATTTTCTTGTTACATGACAGAGTATTGGTATAGATATTACGGTACATTGACATTTGAATTCATTTTCCTAATACATGACGGAGTATCTTATTGATTTTAGTGCAGTATTTGTTTGGTTCTTTGTGTAAAATAGTACATTATTGTCATAAAGAAAAGTGTGCATGTTAGTGGATTGAAGTTGTTCCTTTTGTTATTTTTCAACTCCTATTAGAAAGGCTCTACAAGATTTCATTTATATTGGATCTGAAAGAATGGAGTTTAAGACAGTTGTATCGAAGGATACAGTCTCTGGCCTTTTTTAGGATTATAACCAAGATAATTTTCAACCCATTGAAGGAATACTTGAGGGCTATAGACCTTGATGATGTCCTCCCAAGAGGTGTTACAAATTACAACGACAACTATAAGAGAAGCAATTACAATTAGAAACCCTCAAATGTTCCCAAATTATAGTTATAATCTCTACAAGCACATGAGAGCGATGGGATATATTCAATACAGTGTTATTAGATTTTATACTAGAGAAGTTTAGTCAATCATATCAACGCTAAGAGTAGGCCTCCCAGCTTGAGAAATATTCTGGAAATGTGTGTCTCCTTTTGCCATATTATGACTGGTATTTTTTGAAATGTTGCGGTATGTAAAAACCTCTATTTTGTTGTATTTTCACATAGCTTCCTTATTGTCTTTCAAGGTCAATTTTGCATGGAAAGCTTTGTCATTGTTGTTTTTGGTTATGGATTAAGATCACCCTTTTTAAATTTTGTGACTCTTATTTTACACACCTCACTTGAGTTTCCATTTACAACCTGTTTGGAACAATTATTTGATTAATATGTCATCTGAAAATTTGCACCTTCAAGATAATAGATATCAATGACCAGTTATGGATATTTAGCAGACTATTTTACTGTAGAGTATGAGATTTGTAAAATATACCATTTGTTTGAGAGGATTCATTGCACTCCTATTTTTTTAGAATAGAATTATATCTTATTTTTCTAATATTCAGTAAAATATGAGTGCATATGTACAAGTGTAATGACTCTTACCTTAATACATATAAAAACCTTATTGTAGTGTTTTTTACCTATTAGAAGGTAACCTATGAATTAGTGATCAACAAGGTAATTTCTAAGAGTTCTTTGAGCTTTCCCAATTCATGTGCATTGTCTTCCAACACATTCCCATTGTACTGCTAGAAACATCCCGCAAAGAATTATTTAATGCATAGTTAAAAGGGAGACATTTTTTTCTAAAGGGATCTAAATCATGTGAAGAAAAAGGCATATTAGAGTCATACATTCCTTTTGTACCAATGTTTTAACATGTATAGATCCACAACTGGAAGGAGCTTCAAATATCATATATAAGATGAAAATAAAATTAGTTAAACCATTCAAGAGAATATGTGCATAAATTCTTCTTATTGAATATAACTTATGAAATCTGTGTGATTAGAAGTGACTTCTCTTTGGGGTGACTGTCAACATTTTTGAGATTTTGTTGGTTTTTCTTTAAAATTATCTCAACTGACATTACCACTCGTAGGAGGCATGCAGTGGAAATTTGCAAAGCATACATACATCTTAATCTTCGTATGTAGTATAGACTTTCATGTTTCCCATTTTTTAATCAGTAAGCATAATGGCTTGCACATATATCTGAGTTGTGAGTTAGCCGATTCTAGGTATTTTTGGTTTGTTGTACTCTCTATTTTTAACCTTAGTTTAATTGTCATAAGGAAAAGTGTGCATTTTAGTGGATTGAAATTGTGCAGTATTTTTTAAGTTTAATTGTCAAGAGCTCATCCTCTACAAATAGATAGGTGAAATAAGGAGTTGAAGAAAAAAGTGTAGAGAATCTTGCAAACTAATTATGATAAATTACCTAGTATCACACATACAATATTTTTAGTTAACTGATTAGTTGGAGTTTTTTTGTTTTCAAATTGATGGGGTAGAGCAAGATAGAAATAAAGAGAATCGAGAACTGAACAAATTGGTAGGTGACATTCTCAAAGAGGAGAAGTTTATTGATAAATAATGCACATGAACTTTTGTTGTTGTGCGAGGCAAAATTAGGTCTCATCATTTTCTCTAGCCAAGGGAAACTCTTCGAGTATGGTAGTCACAGGTATGTATTTGTATTCACCATTGTGCATGATAAAGTGTTTGGGAAGGTTATTCAGCTTTAGGGAAATCAGAGGAAGAACATGTCCAACTTCTTATTAAGTGTAAGAAATTCTAATTCTTAATCTGAGTTGTTATAGTTTTTGAAAATTTTATTTTCTCAATTTCTTAGCCGGTGTTGGAATTCTATCACATTATTGAATTCTCTCACATATCAGTTGATTACCCTTTTATTAGTTTGGAAATGCTATGCATTGTTTTGACTGTCAAAATGTGTCTTTAGATGCTCCACTTTTTGAACTATAATGTAAATGAGGGTTAACATCATATCAATTGCAGATTGTGATGTTATTTGATGGAAATGAGAATGAAGTTCCATTGAATATTTTCATTGAATCATTTCAAAATTCAATTTTGACGCAATAGGGAGATTTTGACTTGGAAAAATATATCACTTGTATTCTTATGGGGTCTAGGTAAAGCACAAAAATTACTAGGGTTGTCAGTTGTAGTTGGGTATGCTTCTTGCTGATGAACCTATTCTATATTCTTCATAAATAGTAATATATTAGTGATGAAACAACCAAATGCTTGTTGAACCCAAATGACTATAGGAAAAAAAATATACAGGATTTGATGGTTATCAAATTTATGAAACAAACATTGAGATCAATGGTTAAATTTTGAAATCAGGCATCTCAAGTCAAAGGCATATACTTTCCTTTTTCCCCTTATATTGCATAGGGAGATCCTTCCACATGATTTTTGTCCAGTATTTTAACTATATTTTACATTTTGCATATAGGGACATCCTTTCATTTGCAGCTCTGTGAATTATTGCAAGAAACTTTTCTATTCATGAGAAATATTGTCTCACCCTCTTTCACACAGATCTTCATACACAAATAGAGAGCTCCAAAATAGTTATTTTTTGAGATCAGGCATCTCCAGTCAGAGGCACATAATTTCATTTTTTCCCTTCTATTGGATAGGGAGATCTTTACACATGCTTTTTGTCTAGTATTGTTGATTATGTCTTTGAAAAATCCTTTTGGCCATAAAAATTTCATAATGTCATGTGTTGATTTGACAGGGAGGCTACTAAGGAGAAGTACACACTACTCAAAAATAAGAACCTCCCCCAAAAATGATAGCCAAAACCTTCATTAGAGCCCTTTCTACTACCTCTTCATCAAAAATATTAATTAAATAGTGAATACACAAGAAGTATAGGACTCAATTTGAGCCTCTTTAGTTCTTCCCCTCCTAATTCCTTGTCTCCTCCTTCCTACTACATCCTGATCTCCTCCTCCTAACGATCCCATGCTGCATCTAGAACTCTCACTAATATTAAAAAATGTTGAGACACCAAAATTCAACCAAAGTCCAATAATACCTCTCAGTTTTGGAATCTATATCATTGATAGAATATGGAGTTTCATACTTTGTACTCAAATAATAACACTGCAAACACAAATTTCCATGACAAGAAGCCTAGCAAATTTAGACACTCCTCGCATGTAAAAATAATGAACACCAAAATCAATGAACCCCTTCTTTGTCCTCTATAACAAACCTATATTTGTCTTTCCCTAAAAATACCATCAACTATGATCCTAATCTTTCCATGTTAATGACTACTTCTGGTATCTTCTCTGAGACTCCAGCAATAGCGAATAGGTCTACTACTATATTTTCATTCCTATATACATGGGAAATAGTGAATTCAAAAGAAGACCTAGCTAATGGTTGATCCTCGACATCCACCTCTTGAGTTTCTAGTTAGACAACTGACCCTTGCACACTGCATTAATACAAAATTTCAAGTCACTCTCAATGTTCACCCTCTTGAAACCTTTACTGATGCAAAGATCAACACCCTTCTCCAACACCTCCAGTTCATCTTCATTATTTGAGGCCAAGTTCCCATGTACCCATACATAGACCAAACAACTTCCCCAACATGATCTACTATGACACATCCAAATCCAGCTTCTCCCGAGTTACCCCTAATAGCTCCATCCATATTTAACTTCACCCATCCCAATGAAGGAGCCATCCATACTGCCTCCTTCCTATAGACCTTGGGTTTTGGCCCAATGCCCTTTGGTACTTTCAAATCCTCCCATGAGTTCTAAATATGTATATCCCACCTACTAGTGTATACTATCCTCTTGAGAAAAATCTTTGAGTTCACCACTTCATAGATGCAAAGTCGAATATGCCCAATAACATGCTCAACAATAGACTCATTCCTACTAAAGATCATTCTATTCATTTGCTTCCAGATCCTCTAAAATAGTAAGGATGGGCCAAACACCTATATGTCACACCAAAAATAGTGACCTTCTTTCCAATAAACCAAATCCTCAAGAAATTCAATATACTATTCTATGTAGGGGAAAATCATTTGATAGAAGGCAGAAAGAAGTCCCTTGATTCTTTATTTTTAAGGAACATAAGGAAAACACTTGGAATAGAAATTCCATAAGACTTAAGACTCTCCCCTGTCATTATTCTACCATGAAGATCCACCCATAAGAAAATCCCCACTTTGGGAGGCACCCTTCTATTCCAACAAAGAACAGTTGGCCAATGAGGATCCTCTATATTTTTTTCTGAGATCTTCAATAGCCTTCTCTAACACTATACTCCCTATATTTTTCTGTGCACCAAAAAATTTCATCTTCTTCTTGAGATAAAATAATTCTCCTCTTTGACAAATTTTTCTTAATTCTAAATGCATGTACATGATCGGGAAAATAGTTTTGCATCAGATTCTAGTTAAAAACCAAACTCTCCTAATCAAGGAAAATGAAATAATCTGCAACCTTGTTACCAAAGAGTCTTTCCACTTCTCCAATCCAATCTTTGTCATCAAGAAATAGGGATAAGGAATGTTCCCCATTTCATGAATCCCTCTAAAATTTTTCCTTACGCTCATTTCCTACTTTCAAAGTGACTTATGGTGATCGCATTCAAGTAAAATTACAATCAACATTTGCACTAGAATGGAATGGATTATAATATCAGACTCCCCATCAATGATAATATGAATTTGGGATGAGTAATTTTTTTCATTTTTGAAAAAGAGAATTTTCATTTCTCTTTTAGTTAGCTCATCGTGATAATGGATCATGGAGCATAATGATGAGAAAAGTGATTAATGGCAAATATGGAAAATAAATTCACATTACTAGACTCAAAATTTTGAAAGGAGATAATTTGTGAGTTGATATATTTCAATTTTTTTTAATGGTATAAAGAAGTAATATTGGTAAATATTTTATTTTTTAATAAAATTCCTAAAATTAAAATTTTGCTCAATATTTTTTTTTCAATTTTCACTTGAAATATGGTGCTTCAACATTGTGTGCTAGCAAGGGTCATAAAATATTTTTGTAATCAAGGATTGACGATGGAAACATGATATAATAAATTTTTATAGTAAACCAATGGAATATATATCATTGTTAGGATAATGCCATACACATTTTTATCAGGGACATCTCTCCCAACAATGTTGTATTTTGTCAGCCAAACATGTAAGCATGGTTTTTTAGATGAAACTATAACAAAAAAAGAGCTCTGATGGAGCTTGAGTCCCTGCCTTATGTAAAAAATGGAGGATAGATTTGTTCTATAATCAAAACATAACAACTCAACAAGAAAAGTAGAAACATAATTGTGAGCATTGAATGCTGAATTTTAGATTAAGGTTGTCAAACCAAAGGTTTTGGTTGCATGGATAGGCCCTTTGGCTTTGTATGTGTAAGAAAAAGAAAGTAATTTGAGTCCAGATATAATCACACTTTAATAAGTTTACTATTTCCTTTATCTTTAATAGTGGATGCTTTTAATTACATGTATAAATTTTAACAGTTGGATGAGGGGGTATGCTTGGGTTGCATGTAAAAAATGAGGACTCCAAATTGTAGTTCTTTTAGTCAGACCATCTACAAGCTTGCCATAGATGAAGATGATAGGTAAACATGGACCAAAGGAAATAACTTGTGCATAAAGGAGCTTAGTTGCAACAGTTCTAATTTTGAACTCAAGCTGTTGTCTCAAGAAAATAAAAAATTATACCTTGTGCCTTAGAGAGTGACTTCATAGATGGGTTCTAGGCAAATGAGATTGAGGTGTTGTGATAAAATATTGTATTCAAAATACTGCAAATTGTAGAAATGAAAATTGATGCCAACATCTACCGGGAATGTAGTAATTTAAATTGAGAAACTCCTTACACTTTGCAAGAAATTTTTTTTCTACAAAAGAACTGCATATTACTTTTTTCAACATAGATAATGATAGTAATGGTAAGAAGAAATAAATATCTACAAACAACCGAGAAATATTTAAGCAATAAATTGTTAATGCACTACCCATTATTGTATATGTTAGGCCAATAAATATAAAGCCACAAAAGACTGATTATAAATAGTCAGAAAATTTCTTTAGAGAATAAATAAAAGAAGCACAACAGATTGCCAAGGCAATATGTGCAATCAATGATATTTCCTATTGAAATTGATCACAATCATGAATAATCTCCTATCACACAAACAAATTTCATTATGAACACAAGATGCGCAATCTATGAGATAGAGGAAAAAATCTTATTAGAAAAATATGCTTATTTAATTTTTACCAATGTTTTGAATCATCCTCCATGATCCATTGTCACGATGGTGAGATAAAATGATAACAAAATTGCACCCTAGCTCTTCTAAAACAAAATATTCAAGAAGGTACATGTAATTTAATACATACTAAAAGATTGAAGCTAAATAATATATTATATATGGTGTAAAAAGGTAGGCTAAGAATAACAATAATATAACACTGAGTATGATAAATGAAGAAAAAAATGAATCAAAACAAAACAAGGAATGAAATGTCAATGATTAATAATTAGGTTTAGTATTGATTATAGAGATAAATAAAGAAAAAAAATACCTTTCGTTGTGAGAGATGTTCCAACTGAAATGCAATATTCAAAGAAACACTTGCTTCAACTCAATGCTTACATTAAAATAACTTAAACTCTATTCATGAACATTATTTAGATCTATATTGTATCACTATCATTGATCCAAATATTTGGACTAAATTCATTAGCTATCCATTACAAAGAAGAGCTCTTAAGTACTTCACAAAGTATCCTAATTGTTGTGCAAAGATAAGGGATGCTATATGTGTGTGAAGCATTGCAAATTGGATATAACATATAGTAGCTTCAATATGCCAGGTTCCCTCAGTGCAATACCATTCTTGCATGGGACATCAACATTAAGTCTTCGTAGCTCATAGATTCATACTCTCCTACCTATCCAACATGGATTATTTACCTTACCAAGGCTTAAAATTCCACTAATTAAGGGTTCTAACTTCCCATATACCCTTAAGAATTCAATTCCTTCAGTCCACTAGGCCTTACCAATCCTACAAAAAGAAATCACAGAAAGTTGTCTTTTCTTCCTAGGCATATTTTATATTTCCTTCTTTTGTCAAAGTCCAACATGAGTTAGAAAAATACAAGCACCAACAACAATACATACAAAATATTCTACCACCAAATATCATATACAATTTTACAGATCTCTAGGGAATTGATGTCTTGGATTACCTTATAGAATTCTTAAACAATTTCTTTTGTACCCATTTGTTTTATGGACTGGATGAGTATTACTCAATAAAAAATATTTTCTCATTGATACTTAATTTGGGTAAACAGAATATTACTTTTGAGACCTACAGTCAATCTGCATCACATACATTTAAGCATGTTACTTGTGCTAGTGATCTGTAGACTCAATAACAAAGTTGTTCAAAGCCTATCGATCAATGCCCATACAATATTTCTTATGTTTCTGCAAATACGTCCAGTTTAGGAACTTTAGTAGAGGACATTCTTTATTTGACTTCTGGTGATAGTGGATAGAATGGAGAAGTGGTGAAGGCACAGATCACATTCGGGTATGTGTTGCTCCTTCCTCCTCTAAGTGAATCTCTATGCTGAATTGATAAAAAAGTCATTTTCTGGTTATATTTTAGAGTGACGAAGTTCAGAATTTAATACTTTAGATTATATCCTCTCAGACTAAAGTTTGATGGAAACATTTTTTTCACATCTGGATAGTAATTTGAGACCATGTCGAATACCTATGACTCATTGACATGACCTGAAATTGACTGTAGATTGTCTAGTGTGGTCTCCTTTTAAGGTGCCTTCACTAAATTAACACTTTGTTTCCAATTTTTGAGAACACTATTTGGTTCATGCAAGTCATCGTATTTTTATAGATAGATCCTTTACTGAGTGGAGTAAAAAAATATTGTGATCTTTCCACATTCTTTAAGTGTTTTGTCATAATTTTATTTGTCAAAGATTGAATTAGGGATTAAGTGTTTTTTCACAATTTTATTCATACATTGATGAGAATCAATGATTGAGATTTTTTAGATTCTGAGAAGACGTATATTTAGTGGAGACTAGAAGGGATATTTGTGGAGATTTTCTAGATGTCTAAAATTCTAGAGAATATCTTATTTACTGAGATGAGGTAGGACAAAAGTGAGGACGAGGGTTTCTAGATTAAGTACCAGTGCAGAGATGATGATTTAGTAACCTACATCTATAAAACCTTCACAAATATCCCTTCTTTGGCCTCCACTCATTCCTCTTCTCAGAATTTGGAAACTTTGGATACTGTTTCTCATCCATGCACGAAATGTGCTAGTGATCTTATAAAAATCCTTCAGGCCTCCAGTATTGATGACTTGCACAAGTGTAAAAGGTTTTTTTTAAATTGGGATCAATTATGAGAAGGTAAACAACAAGATAATATTATTGTATCTTTCATTTCTTTTATCCATTCATATTTTAATCCTTCTCTTCATCTTTAGTAATATATTGGATATTGTGCAGTGTACATAAAGGAAAGGCGGTGATTATTCTCAACAATCAGCAGGTATAAGTCTTTCAGGCCTTACCTAGTTGCTAGGAATAAAGATAACAGAGCTCAAGAAACCATAATAGTTGGTCTCCATCTTTGGTCCATACGATTGAGGAAACATTTTATATTTTGTTAGCTCATCAAATGCGGGGATCAAAAATAATTTAATAGAAGTTATTTTCATGTATAACGTACATTATTTAAGTTGGCGTTGCTCAAATTTATCTACTTTGCACACTTGTGGGATACAAGGATGGAGAGAAAGAAACATCCCCTCCTGTGGCCTGAGTAATGTAGGCCACAGGAGGAGATGCTTCTTTTTTGTTATCCTTTTAGTCTACAAGTGCACAAAGTAAATAAGTCCATGCAACGTCAACTTAAATAATATGTTATCATGAAAATATTCTATTAAATCTTTTAGATCCTCGCATTTGATAAGCTACTAAAATATATTTATGTTTTGTCAGTAATATGGACCAAAGATGGAGACCCTCTATATTGATGGTCTCTTGAGCTTTATTATCTTTAGTGTGCCAGTCTGTCGCAATTGCGACACTAATGGAAACCGTTTCGACGTCAGTGCTATACGTTCGACAATTTTTTTTTGTCAGAAGTTTACTTCATATCTGTCAGCATCCCAAAAGGGTATAACATTAGATAGACTACATTTTTGACAGATAGTTACGATGGCAGTGCTATACGTCCGATGGGTTTTCTTGTCGAATAGTCACTGCATATCGATCAACATCCTGAACGGTATAAAGTCGGATAGACTACATTTTCAACAGATAGTTATGACGACAGTGTTATACATCTAACGGGTTTTCTTGTTAGACAATCACTGCATATCCATCAACATCCTGACAGGTGTAACAACGGATAGACTAAATTTTTGACAAAAAATTTCGACAGAATTGCTATCTAGCCGACGGGTTTACCTGTCGAACAATCACTACATATCTAATTTTATCCCGACAAGAAAATGGTCAGATAGTGTACATTTTATATATATATATTTTTTGGCCTTGCTATATGTCCAACGGGTTTACCTATCAGACGGTTACTTCAGTACCGTCTACATTCTGACAGGCTGTCTGTCGGATAGTCTACATGTTCTGTCAGTGTTCCAATAGATGTACCGTATGAAATGCTATAATAAGCTGGCTATTAGTGTGGTAAGTATGACAGATAGCAGTGACGGAATATCAACGGTTACCACTTCCGTTGCCATTTCCAACGAAATAACCATGACGGCTACATCTTTCAAATTACTGACAGATAGGCACTGAAAATCCAACAGATAGTTGTTAGAATTTCACCTCAAATGTACTAGTGAGAGGGGTATATAAAATTTATATTTTTTATGATCATGAAGGGAATACATCTAAAAAAATTTATTTACTTTTGCAATCATGAAACTAAAACAATCCATATAATCGAAACTTATCATTTGCATTAATGCACAGTTTTATAATAAATCTATTAGATGACCTCTTTTACCAAGTAAACAATATTCCTTTCTATCAAATATTTAAGTATAATCCAATGACATAGGACACATACAAATTTTACGATATACATATTCTAGGTCATCTTCATAATAGTTGTAGTGTTTGATTTCCAAAAATTCATTCACACCCCTAGAGGAGATCTAATCAATTTCAAATTTATTGCACCATTAATAATTAAGTTGGGATCCCTTCTTAAAGCTTACTAGTTATATATGCACTTTTCCCTAATTTACATGTCAGACACCTTCCATATAACATTTACTTAAGAGTTCTTTCAAATTCCTTATTTCATAATGACCATAGATCCATCAAGAGAGAAAGAAGCACATGAGTCATACTACTATCTTCATAACCACAACATTTAAATAAATTAACCAATGTACATAACTTTAATTTCTACCATTTACCTATGTGTAACATTACCCTCATACACTTTAAACTTTTGAGATAACATCATTTCTAAGTAGAAATCGATTAACATACATATCAATATTCCTATAGAATTTACTTACCACAGCAACTCCTTATTCATAGTCGATCAATCACTTAATGTTGTTAATTTATTACTACTATGGTGTTGATCACAATGTATACAAAACATAAATTTGTTTCCATAATGCCCATCTAGGATCCTAACTATTCACTAGGCATCTAGCAACACATATATTTAATAAAAAAAACTTCCATCATTAGTACATATAATCCATCTTCGTACATACTCTTCCCTAGGCTTTCTTGATTATGTTATCTTAACTCATTTCTGTGAAATTTAACACGACATGCAGAAAGGATATAGCTTCTTATTAAATAAGGGATAAAAATTCCTCTTCCTAAATGCAAATCTGAATTATAGCCTATGCAAAAACCTTAGGGACATAGGTCCTTCACCCAAGGGTTTCCTAATTGAGCATTTACAAAATTTCCTAAGATATTATTGCCTTGTCTAAACAGTTTTAGTCTTTAAAAAATTATTGAGAGAGAGAGAGAGAGAGAGAGAGAGAGAGAGAGAGAGAGAGAGAGAGAGAGAGAGAGAGAGAGAGAGAGAGCAATAAATTATTTTTTCCTTACCTTTCAAGTTGCTACTTCAAGAAGTTGCAAGAGAGGGGAAAGAGAGAGATAATTCAAACTGTTATTATGTATCAACTATCTATTACAACCTTATTCACTCATGTGCCCTAGTTTCTCCTTTCACACAATGATCTATGCTAGCACTCTTGTTCATTTTTCTCAAAAATTAGAGAAAAAGTCATTTTCAAATTTTGAACCATGATACGACACCAAATTTTTTTCACTTCTTGCCTAGGTACAAATTATTAGCCATGTAACTTAATCACTACCATTTAAGTGAGTACTACCACAATCATTTATTTATTCATATTAAGTATGAAAAAACAATTTAATAGGAGTCAACTAGACATTTATAAGAAGATAGAGTATACAACATTTCCAATAAAATATATTATAGGTAGGATCAGGGGCTAATATTATCTACTACCATAATTAGGATGCAAAACATCGAGTATCCTTTTACTTTTGACCTTTCTAGGCATATCAGTGCCTTCCAAGAAGACGACAAAAATAAGTATCAAGAATTCCTCGACATTCCATTATTATTATATAAAACATCTATTTAACACATCATTGATCTTAGATTGCAAAAACATAAGTAATTTTTATAATATAACTCAATCATAGAGGAATAGGTGTACCCTTGTAAGACAATGTAGCATAAGAAAAAGAAATGTAGCCTTAATTTCCTAAGATTCAAGTTTTTCTAGCACAAAGATGAAACCCAAAAGAGACAAAGATAAAATACTCAATGTTATGCATAGGTGAGCTATGAGTCCCAAAGTTCCCAGTGTCGAAACCTAGGGCTCTGATACCAGATGTAATGCCCCGCCAGGCAACCCAAGAGGACAAGACATAAAACCTCTATAAGATGCAAGTAATTTTTTTAAGAGAAATAATATTCATCATTATACTTCATATCTCTAAAACAAAAAAAATTCTTTTCTATAAACTTGAATGCAAGATTTATTCAACTTAAGTCCTCATAGGTTCCCTAACGTCGCTACTAAAGCAACATTATCTAAAATATTTACATGCATAAGGTATCCATTGAATTATGAGCTTAAAAGATCTACATTAATTTTAATGCACCAAGGTAAATTTCCCTAATTTTTTTCTTTCATTAAACATAAGTTAATCATCTAACATCATTATTCCTTTTATCAACTCACATCGCTATTTCATATTGATTTCATAAATATCTACTATCCTTTGTACCACTTTCGTCTAATCATTTAGGTAAGAGATTATATTTCATTAAGGTAGGCATTATCCTAGGTACTTCATTAACCCATAAACATGAACCAACCATTAACATTACAATCAAGTTACTATCTTATTTTATTTTTCATAACTATTCATTGTTAATAACTCCAATCACTAATCTATCATTTCTCAACAATTTCCTTTGATTCTTTCATCAAGAGAGAATACATTATTGTTGCAATACATCATTATTTATAACTATATCTAAGATTATTTCCTTTATATAAGGACAACATAAGGGTATGTGCAGGATCATGGTATGCCAAAAAGTGGCGATGTGAAAAAGAAGTCCTGAATGGTAGACTGATTGAAAAATAGCTATAACTTTCTAATGGTATATCATTTTTTAAATCTGAAACATGTTTCACATTCTATGCTTCGCCTACTACAAGAAAAAAACAAAAAAATCAATTTGATGGAGTTTAGACTAAATTAAGGTGGTCAAACACAAGAGTTTTTATATTCTGGAAAAGTTGTAGAAGAAAAATCATAATTAATTATTTACTTGGAAAAAAATTACAAAAAAATATGCGTCACATCTGAACATTAATCTAGTACTTATATCTAGAATCTAGTAAAAAAATATTATCATTTTATTGTGTTTAAGGTGGTCAGACATATGCCTACTTCTTATCTTTTTAGTCCTGATTCATAAAGTGATTGAAAATAGCTATAACTATCAAACGGTATAACATTTTTGAAATCCAAAATATGGGTCACATTCTATGATTTTCCTACTACAATTAAAAACTAAGAAAAAATTGATTTGATGAAGTTTAGACTAAGTTAAGGTGGTCAGACACGAGATTTTTTATATTATGGAAAAGTTGTAGTAGAAAAATCATAATTAATTATTTACATGGAAAATAATTACAAAAAAATATGTGTCACATCCGAACATGAGTCTAATAATTATATATAGAATCCTGTAAAAAAATATTATCATTTTACTGTGTTTAAGGTGGTTAGACATACACCTACTTCTTATCTTTTTCCTAAAATTTTCATACTACTGCATTGAAATTTGAAATTTCACCATTTAGAATAGTTTTTTTTTTAAGAAGGGATAGTAGCTTAGAAACTAGATTCAACTTTCTACAGATTCTCTTCTTACACATTTTTGATATAAGATTGATAACTTGTCCAAATTTGTAAGTCAACTTTCCTAACCCTTATTTTCTGAATTTTCATTGCCACTTAAGGCCTAGTTTGGCATACCATGATCCTGCACATACCCATAAGAGAATAGGAGAAATAACATAAACACTTTCTTTTAATTCTAATAACATGTCCAATATACCACATATTCTTTTCCCTTTCTTTTACCTAGTACTACCCATTCCCTTATACACTGCTTTGAGTTCAGATTACATCAATATTGTAAGACTCCTTATAGGAGATTACAATTACATGAATAAAAATACGTAAGTACATCTCAACATAATAAAATATATAATAAGAAGTCTTCAACTACAGATCTAGAAATGAACATGTGTTAGGATCATCCAAATAATCATAAACAATACCTCGATATAAATATTAACCACCCATGCATGTGCGACCAATACGCCCACTCCCCTGAGCTAGGAGATAGAACCAAAGGCTCATGAAAGAGGTAACAACTAGGAAATTCCTAAGGTGGTGATAACTTTTCCCCAAATTCACAACAAAAAAGGAAAAGACAAGAAGACCACAAGGAATACCAGAGGGATGATCAAAATTGGTAGAGACTCTAAGCTACAATATAGGTGAGTGTCATCACATAGCCCTCACCCCTTGGGTTACCCTGGTACTAGCCCCTCTAGGCACTGACCCCCAAGTAGGCACATGCAAAACCAAACACCTTTCATGAGGACAAGGTTGTTCGATCATGCCATCACAAATGCACCTTCTCCCACTCCCATCCCTAGTCTGTACTAGCACTAGTGGCATGGGCGAGGCACAAATTAATCTTTATTAGTGTGTATTTCAACCCATTCCCATTTAAATTTATTTAGGTTATCACTTGATTAAATAGCTCATTAGTGGGTTACCCTAGTAGTATCCACTTAGGGCCCCGACCCCTCACTATGAGCCATCCACCCAGTGTACTTAGGTTCCCTAACCTACATACAAGCATAATAATAACATAATATCTATCCATATTTACCATTCCCTGGATGGGTGAGAGCATGAGTTTGAGTGGGAGAGGAAATTTTTCAAAAATAGGGGTTTCTGAGGAGGGAGATAAGGATGATGAAGATGATACAGGTGGATCTAAGGATTTTTGGGAGGTGATTTAGATCCTGTGTGCATCTCTTGGTGATTAGGAAGTGGAGGATGTGTGGTTTAATCCTCTTTGTTATGGGTTTTGGCCCTGCCATTTTGGCTTTGGCACCCATTTTTTTATGGGTTTTCTAGGGTTTTTTTTGGAGCTGATGTGGTGGGGCAATGTCTCTACCGCTCTTCACTATGGCGGCTCCCCCTCTTTCCCCACATGCTTGAGCTTTGGCCCTACTGGTGTGGACTGGGTTAACGACCCTCTCAAGTTTTATATGTTGCGGGCCCTTTATATTTGGGGGTTCTGTCGCTTATGCCACTTCAAGCATGTGTTCTCGGCACTACTCTTGATGGGATGGTGTAGCTTGGGAGTGGTGGAGGGACTTGTTCTGCATCCTTTGTTGGCATTCTTGGTGCCTCTTCTTGTTGTGGTGTGGCTGAGTTGGTACTCGTGGATGTTTTGTGGTGGGGCAGGCACTGCTCCCACTTCTTTTGTGGTTTTGGCATGATGGAGGACCTGTTTCCCTTGACCAAGGCCTAGTGGATGGTCATGGTGTTGCAGGTGGGAGGATCTCTAGTGAGATGGAGAAGGAGTATGGTGTAGTGTGGGGACTTCCAATAGTTCGTGGATTCCCTATTAACGTGCTGGGGTAAGGAGGTTGCGGCTTGAAAGACTGCCCACTGGTGCCTTGTTTGTGTTAGTTGTGCTAGCTTCCCCTAGGGTTGTATGTATTGTTGTAGTATGTTGGGGGGTATTGTAACCTTGTAGTGGAGGATTTTCCTTGAAGTGAAGGGGCTTCGACGCCTTGATTCCCTTGGTCCTTTCATGGCGGATAGCCTGCTGATCATGGGCTACAATGATGGTGGCTCTGCTCATGGCCTTGTGTGGGTTCAGGATTGGGATCGATCTCTAGTTTGGGGATAGAGATATGTCTACTCTGCTAAGGAGGGGGTATGGTTGTCTTCTCTTCAAAGTTTCTTGTCTCAGACAGGGATCATACACAGAGTTGTTTTTATCTCTATTGAAGTTGTGAGTGGTCTGGCTCTAGATGGCCAATCGGAGCCAGTTATTTTTGAAAGTTTCTATGGTGGTAACTAGTCCCTTCTTTTCTTTTTCCTATGGTAGAGTGTCCATTTTTTTTTATATGGACAAATTTCCTGCTTTCCTTGGTGATCAGTCATTTGCTGGAAGTTTTCAAGGGCGTGTCCTGGTCCTTTGTTTTTGGTTTGGATTTGCAGCTAGTTTTGGGGTTGGTATGGTTTCTTCTATGGTGGTTGGTGTCCTTCGACTCTTCTTCTTCTTTGTAGTTGTCCTTATGGAGGTGGACATGTCACCTATGGAGGTGGGGATATATCTTGCAATGAAGGAGAATTGGTTCGGTTGGGTGTGACCTACTTTTTCTATAAGCTTTGGTGCACTTCCCTTTAGGGTGGTCTCTCATTCCTATAGAGGTGGGTGGATTAAGCCTATGATTTCCTATGATTCCTGCATTGGTAGTGGCCTTTTGGGGCCTTGATTTTCCTTGTACCCTTTGGTTTCATTGTTGACAGTGTAGCTCAGGTTTTCTTTGGTTGTCTGTCGCCACTGCTTGTGGTGTTGTTTCTTCCTTCATAGCATTTGTCTATGAGTCTGTAACTGGGTCAACTGCCTTATTTGGCTGCTTATTTAATCAAAAACATAATACCTATCCATTATTTAGCATACAAGATTTCATATCAATATCATAACAACATTTGATTGAGTTTAGGAAAACATATGTTGTCCCTAGTCCACTAGACAACCCTAAACCCTAATATGACATTCAGATTGTTCCAAACACATAAGAAGACATCAGAGTGATATTATAAACATATTTAGAGTACACATAGATCCAATCAAATAAAAAAAAATCCTAATAGCCTTTGGTAACCATACAAAACCCTAAAACATGGTAATTTTCTTAAACTGATATATTAAAAGCAAGGATTAAATGTAAAGAATAGTAATCATAGAAAAGTCACCCATATCTTTCACAAACCAAATAATACCAATCACTTCGGTGGAGATTTAGGTAACATAATTCTAGACTCTCAATTTAATTTTGGGGAAGATCCAATGGTGGGAAAAAATGTTATGGCTTCTGGTGTAAAACAGAAAACCCTAGTTAGGGTTCAGACCTGCCTTCACTAAAACGGTTGTAACTTTCACAAAACATAATAAAAATGATCAAAACCAATGGGAAATGAAAGATAGGACATAGTAACATCTCTAATATCAAATTTAGATTTTTACATCATCATACCAGTCTGTAGCATACGAATACTTTTCACAAAAATATTGGAACCAAGAATGGACATGTATAGTCTTCCAAAATGTCTAAAATAGGGAATTAATTAGACCCTAAAAATGAAATCAAAGAGATATCCATTTGAGATCTACGAGTTTAACTTTCAGAACATCAATCAATAAAAACCATAGACTCAATTTATATTATTCAAATAACAGAACTCCAAAAATGGGCTGCTAAAATCCTAGGAAAACATGACAATTCTCACAAATAAAAACTCAGAACTTTTAAATAATTATCGAAATGAAAATTATAGATGTAATACATTAGGATAATATATAAATATATCCATATTTTTTCAGATACATAAAAAATCAAGAAATTCAATCCATACCTCAAGTCCTACGAAGGTTCAACCGAAGGAGGAAGGAGACAAAAGAGGAAGACAAATCCAAACTTGAGATGCATCCTTCAAACCCTATCCACTTTAAGAAATATCTATGAAAGAAATCACAAATACCACAACAATTAATCCCTCTCTCAACTACTAAAACTCTCACAAAAATGTCCCTCTCCCAAAAGCAAAGATAACCATAATTTCTTAAAGAAATATGCTTACAAACTCTTCATCACATCTCCTAACTATTTCTCCAAAATATCCATGAAAAGTAAGGTCATCCTCTCCTCAATACTTCAACCCCAAAATTACCCCCTCTCCAAATGAAAAAGTAGTGCATATAAATAGATTTTCAAAGGTTGAGAGGAAAGGTAACCAACTCCCAACTAACTCTTAACTGAAGGGCATTATTAAATAACTTAATATAAGAGTAAACTCACAACTATATATTACTCAAATATACTATAATAAATGCTTTAT
>MU224609.1:288024-298149 GCA_018584345.1 Thuja plicata | reverse complement strand
TCAAAAGTACCCTGATTACAAAATCAGGTGCTGAATATATAACACAAGATTCCACCGATCCTCAAAAGTACCAAAAAGTCTCGCTGATAGTCAAAGTATGTCAAAGCATAAACTACTGAAAGCATGAGAACAAAATAGTAAACTATAACAGTCTAATGTAGGTCTCACAAGATGCCTAAATTTGAATAATACAAGGGTGAGACATGTCCTCTCCAACATCTCAAAGAATTTTATATCGCATGTCAAGAGGTTGCCTATAATGAGAATTATTTGAAAAGACTTTTTACTAGGAGTCTTGGAGGCGCAACCTTGGAATGGTTCATGGCCCTTCCTTATGGGTCAATCTCTACCTTCTCTGACCTTGCAGAGAAGTTTGTTGGGCAATATTCGTATAACATTGAGCATCAAGCGACACTCAGCGATTTGTGCAATACTAAACAAAAGAATGGAGAAACCTTTGCTAGTTTCTTACAGCGATGGAGACATATTGCGAATCACATGCCATGGAAAATACTTGATAGTCACTTAATTGACATCTTCACTAAGAATTTAATCTCTGAGATGTCCTTCCAAATGAAGATGGCTTCACTTGATACCTTTGAAACACTTGTCAAGAAGGGAAAAGACATTGAAGATGGCCTTTTGCAAAGATGTAGCATCAAACATTATACTCCTTCTAATAATGATAAACCAAAATTTTGGAGTAAGAACAAAGGAGTTGTCAATGATGGAGTGACTGATGCCAAGCATGTTCAAAATGTTCAAGCATCCAAAAATACCAATCAAAACAATCACAATAACAATCAGAATCAAAATCAGTACCGCAACAACAACCAAAATCAGAATCAGAATCAGCCCAATCAGAACAATCAGAATCAAAACAACAATCAGAATAATCAACAACTGCGTAATCAATCATTCTTGTTCCCTCGCAACAACTACAATAGTAACAACAACAACAACAACAACAACAACAATGATAATCGATAGCGATGACAATTCACAGCTTTAGCAGAGCCTTTAGATGTGATCTTTAAACAACTCGTGGATCAAGGAATGATAGTTTACCCAAATACTTGACCTTTTGATGAGAACCAACCTAAACCTGTTTGGTATAAAGATAATAAGTATTGTGATTATTATCACATCAAGGGACATGACACCAAGAAATGCATGAAGCTCAGACACTTTGTGCAAGATCTCATTGAGGATGGGAAAATTGAAGTTGAAGGTTAAAATGCATCCTCATCTAATGCGAAACTCAAAGTCTATAATCAACCTTTCCCGCCTCATAATCAAAACAATGCATCAAATGCCATCCCCTATAACTATTCTACCAATACCATTATAGGCCATGATCGAACATGTGAGAGTTTAAATGAAAATGATATCTTTGGGTTTGATTCTCTTTGTGGCCACATTGAATAAGTTGACACGCATGTTAATACTATAAAACTCAAAGCTTCTTATTGTAATGCTACTACACGAAGACCCAGAGTCACTATTCAAGCTGCTGATAAACCTTCTACATCTGCAAATCCACCAGCTACACCATCTATTGCCGCTCAACCTGCCGCGCACTTTGAATTTTTGGCCCAATTACGAAAGACACCTGCATAGATATCCATTCTAGAGCTCTTGACAACATCGCCAATCCATAGAGAAGTCCTTGATAAAGCTCTAAATGAATCCTATGTTCCTAAGAACATTAATGCTGCACAATTCAAACCCATGATAGGGAGCTTAGCCTCACAAGAACATCTAGTTTTCACTGATAAGGACTTTAGTGGTCCCGATCCTCATCATAATAAATCCCTCCATATAGAAGGCAAAATTCGCTCCACAAGAGTCAAACAAATCCTCATAGATGATAGATCTGGCCTAAATTTGTGCACATTGAAAATGATCTATAACATTGGTCTTTCTAAGGACCTAATTGTTGCAGACAAGAGAATTACAATAAAGGCTTATGATGATCAAGAACGAGAAAGCAAGGGTTTGATCACATTGCCCTTGCAAGTGGGCCCAACCCTGATTGAAACTATTTTCCATGTATTGGATCTAGATCTACCTTATAACATCTTGCTAGGATGCCCATGGATACACACTATCAAAGGTGCACCCTCTACCTATCATTAGTGTCTGAAGTTCCCACATCATGGTAGAGAAATAACAATTCCTGGAGATCCTGAGCCCTTTCAATGTTGCAAAAGATTGGAAGGCAAGCAAACTAATTACTGTCCATTGAATGAGTTTGGCCGACACTTCAATCAAGAAACCCGTGGTTTAGAAAAGACATCAGAAACATCAACTGAGGAACCAAAAGGAAAAGAAAAAGCTACCGAGGACAAAGCCACTGAAGAAAAACCCTCCTCATCTAAAGCAAAGGCAACATTTACAGATCAAGGCATGGGAGAATATAAATTTGAAAGTGCCTTATGTATTGGGCAAATCCCCTTGTCTCCAAAATCTTATGGAAGATCGTCACCATTACCCCTTTCCAAGGATAAAGCACTTATGCACTGCAAGCCAACTATTTTTGAACATTGGGGGTCCTTATCAGATGAACACATGGAATATAGTGTCCTTGATTGGCTCTATAATGATGAAGAAGAATGACTTGTAACTTTCCCCAAAGGAAAGTATCCTAAAGTTACTCCCATTGTTGAAAACATGGGATATCATGGCACTGGTCTTGGAGCTAATGAAATAGGAAAGAAGAAGATCATAACAGCTAATGGTTATCCTAAAGGACATGGATTGGGTTCCGTAGAAACTAAGACTAACTTCACTAAGGATTATTGTTTAGCTGCCTTAGGTTCAGACACTGAGGAAGAGTTCTTTGAAATTACTTTCCAATATATTGAAGATGACCTAACTGAAAATCACCATGTCTTCACTATTACCCAAGCTGACCTTTCATCCCCTTGTCTACCCCTCACAAACCCTGAATTAATTGACTGGGATCAGCAAGACTTACCACCATCTTTGGACATATGCGATTCGGATGATGCACTTTTAGCCCTCTTTGGACTTAAGAATCTCCGAGAACATGAAAATCATATACACTACAGTGAAAAAGCCTACTTTGGTAGCCAAGTCAACTCTTTCAGTCGCAAAAATGGAAAAGAAAATAAAAAATAAAAAAATAAAAATACATCCTCTGGTGAAAACCTCTCGCAGGCACCTAAGGATGAAGAAAAAGACAAAATAAAAGATGATTCCTCTAGTGAAAACCTTTCTGAGGTGCTAGAGGAGGGAGAGATTGACTTACTATTTATTTCATTAGAACTGGAGGTGTCCTCTATGATCATTGAAGATACTATTCCAATCAACCTCGGCACAGAAGAAGATCCACATATCACTTACATTGCAGCTTCTCTCAGTGATCAAGAAAAGAAAGACACGACAACATTCTTACATAAGAAAAAAATCAACTTTGCCTGGAGCTACAAAGACATGCCCAAGCTTGATACAGATCTTGTCATGCATCATCTTGTGGTAGATCCAAATGAAAAACCCATCAAACAGAAGCTTCGCAAGATGCATCCTCAAGTTGCATTAGTAGTCAAAAGTAGAGCTTCAGAAGATGCTGGATGCTGAGGTAATCAGACCAATTGACTATCCTAAATGGGTTTCTAATATTGTACCAGTAGGTAAGCCTACTGGAGGCATTCGTATCTGCACTGGTTTCAGAGACCTCAACCTTGCATGTCCCAAGGATGATTTTCCACTCCCTAATATTGATATTATAGTGGATTTGACACCAGGACATGAAATGTTGTCACTTATAGACAGATTCTCAAGTTATAATCAGATCAGAATAGCGCCAGAATACCAACACAAAACCACATTTACAACACCTTGGGGCACTTTCTATTATCAAGTGATGCCTTTCGGTCTTAAAAATGCTGGAGCCACTTATCAACGAACAATGACTACCATCTTTCATGACCTTTTGCATGTCATCATGGAAGATTATGTGGATGATCTTTTAGGCAAATCCAAAACAAGGGAATCACATATTCCTATCCTTACCACCATCTTTGAGTGATTGGAGAAATATAAGCTTAGGTTGAATCCCAAAAAGTGTGTCTTTGGGGTACAATCTGGTAAGCTGTTAGGATACATTGTATCACGACGTGGAATAGAAGTTGATCCAAAGAAAGTGAAAGAAATCCTAGAAATGCCACCACCCAAAACATTGAAGCAATTACATAGTTTATAAGGAAAACTACAATCAATCAAAAGATTCATGTCACAACTGGCTGACAAAGTGCATCTGTTCTCCCATCTTCTGCGCAAGAATATCAAGTTTTAGTGGGATTGTTTATGTCAAAATGCATTTGAGAAAATGAAAGGTTATCTGGCTAATCCACCAGTGTTGGTGCCACCTGTTGCTGGTCACCCTCTGATTTTGTACATATCTGCTACAGAGGTTGCGTTAGGAGCCCTCCTGGCACAATTAGATGACACTGGTAAAGAGCAAGCAATTTACTATCTTAGCAGAACTCTTATTGGCTATGAGTTGAATTATTCCCTAATTGAAAAAGCATGTTTGGCCATTATTTTCTGTACACAGAAGTTATGACATTATATGCTTAATCATAAAATTCATCTTGTTGCTAAAATTGATCCACTGAAGTATCTCCTGGCATGCGCTGCTCTTACTGGTCATACAACAAAATGGGTCATGATCCTTAGTGAGTTTGACATTGTTTATGTGGATTGAAAGGCCATTAAAGGACAAGTGATTGTAGGTCAGTTAGTTGAAGTGCCTGTTGACGGTAAACACCCTCTGATCAAAGATTTTCCATATGAATCAGTCTTAAATCTTGCCCCAAGTCCACCATGGAAGCTGTATTTTGATGGATCCTTCAGTCAGAAAGGATCAGGGGAAGGAATCTTGTTTGTTACACCAAAAGGGGATCTCATCCCTAAATATTTTAAATTACAATTTCCTTGTACCAATAATATTGCAGAATATGAAGCCCTTGTACTTGGACTTTGACAGGCCATACAATGGCAGATTCTCACTCTATTGGTGCTTGGTGATTCACAATTGGTTATCAAACAAGTTATGGATGAATATCAAACAAAGTATGACAAGTTGCTTCCCTATTGCCGAACAGTTGAAGATCTCAAGACACATTTTACTGAACTAACATTTCAATAGATCCCTCGCACAAACAACAAAGCAGCAGATGCTATGGAAACAATTGGGTCTCTGATCACTATGCCAGAACACAGCACACGGTGTGAGTTCCTTGTTGAGAATCTTACGGTCCCTACCTATGACAAGCTGAATTCTGAAATGGTGTGTGAAATTGCTGATCCTAATTCCCCATGGTACCAAGAAGTGTATTCCTACTTGCATGATGGACATACCCCACTTACTTTAACCCCCAATCAACGTAAAACCTTCATTCACCAAACTTCCCGATACACAATCCTCGCTGATACCCTTTACCAAAAGCATTTCGATGGAACTCTTTTACGGTGTCTAAATTTTGATGAAGCACAAACGTCCCTAGAGGAGGTACATCAAGAAATCTATGGGGCCCATTCTAGTGGACTTATGTTGGCCAAAAAGTTGTTACACACTGGATATTATTGGCCTACTATGGAGCAAGATGCCTACAACTATGTGAAGAAGTGTGTACCTTGTCAGCAGCATGGTGATTTGATACACGTTCCCTCCTAATCACTCCAACCCACCATCACCCCTTGGCCCTTTTCATGCTGGGGTCTTGACCTTGTTGGCCAAATTTTCCCTAATTCATCCAATGGCCATAAATAAATCCTGTCTGCTACCGATTACTTTACCAAGTGGGTTGAAGTTGTTCCTCTCACCTACACTACTGGAAAATAGATTTCAAAGTTTATTTTGAACTATCTTATCTGTCGCTATGACATTCCTCAAGATATTGCTACTTATAATGGAGGACCTTTCAAGAATAAGGATGTCACAGAGCTATGTAGGAAGTTCAGCATTACCCACCATACCTCTTCCAAGTACTTTCCACAAAGCAATGGTCAAGCTAAGGCTACAAATAAAACCATTCTCAGAATCCTCAAAAAGATAGTCGATGAAGCTGGCCATGATTGGCACCTTCACCTCAATCCTGCCCTTTGGGCTTACCGCACCTCCATTCAAACACCCATGGGAGCCACTCCCTTTGCCCTTGTTTATGGTACTGAGGCTATTCTACCTATCAAAATTGAGCTCCCTTCCCTCAGAATCTCTTTGAAGAATCTGTTGTCCAAAGAAAAATATAGAGTTTCCCGCTTGCAAGAGCTGGAACTCCTCAATGAGAGACGCCTCAATGCCCTAGACCACCTCCGCATGTATCAAAATTGCCTTCGCCTTCAGTTCAAAAAAAGGATCAAACCTCGTCAATTTGAGGTTGGTGATCTTGTCCTGCAGAATAATATGAAGAACCTCCAGAACTGTGAGAAGAAAGGGAAGTTTGAACCTAATTGGTTGGGTCCCTTTATTGTTACAGCAAAATATGGTTTAGGAACCTATCAGATTGCATCTCTAGAGGGAGATCCACTCCCTGATCCTGTAAATATTGTACATCTCAAGCGCTTCTATGCTTGATCAGTTAGTAGTCTATTGTACAACAGAAATTTTTTAGAAAATCCAAAAACATCAAAAAGCAGAAAATTCCAAAAAAAATTAGAAAAGCAGAAAATCCCAAAAACATTCAGAATATTAAAAAAAGCAAAAAAAATTAGAAAAAGTCAAAAAAACATAAAAAATACAAAATCTTGAACAAAAAATCAAAAAGAGAAAGAGGAAAATCCATCCATATGTGAAAACCACTTCAGTGGCACAATGGATAAGTACCATGGTGAAAACCTGTTTCAGGTGCCATCTGTAGTTAGATCCACCATCAGTTTTTTCCATTTGTCTGTATAGCTTGCATTGCCTTTCATAATAAGTGTCGCTACCCATATTTGTGCAGGTAGTTCTTTGACCATCCCCTCACTTTCGCAATAATGCTTCCCGCACAACTGAGCTTACCAAATCACAAAATTGAGCTTTGTTCTAGACATAGTGATCACAAATGTCTTACATCAAATCAACAGACAGATTGACTTTCCTAATGATCATTCTATTCACGAGAAATTGCCAGCGAATTTCCATTTTCTATCAATCAATCTCTGGCCCATCAGGATGAATCCTTTCGATGTCTGCTGTTCTATCAATCTTCATATCAAAATTGTTCATGGCAAGAACTTTTGGACTGAATGACCACTTGGTCAGGATGCATTTTTGTTGATTTTATCTTGTGTTTTACTATGTCCTTATCACGACAGCCTCGATCTTTTATATCTTGGTTTGTTATGGTGAGTATCTAGTGAAATACTTGTCTTTTATGGTATGATCTGCTTGTCATAGTTTGTTAGTGCATTTATGTTTTGATATTTAGTTATGACTATGTATGCCTCACTGGGGGCAAGATTCATGCATCTCAAATCCCTCAAAAGATCTGGATGTACTGCGTCTCCTCATGAGTAACATTCCATAGCTCTCATCATACATGATATCTCACATTCTTGTTCCTAACAATCTATTTTTTTGAGAGTCTAGTCCACGCAATGGAACCATGTCACTTGTGTTTTCTAGCACATGGTGCATAACTCCTTTTGCAATATCAAACTAGGGTGTGCTCTCCAAAATTAACATGGTATTAAGCCCACTATTCTCATGTAGTTAATTTTTACATGGTAGTTAGGTCATATTGCCTTATGATTTTTTTCTTGGCAAAGGTTTCTATTTATTCCCCTATCTGGTCACCTACGTGATTTTATCAGATTTATTGTGATACACGCAAAAATAGTGTTCTCATTAGTCTTGCATTCATTTCATTCATTAGTCATTAATCATTAATCATTTGCATTGTTCATTTCAGTTCATTAATCATTAATCATTATACATTTATCTCATATTACATTATGTCCATTAATCAGTATCTTTTGCATTGATCATTTCATTAGTCATTATTCATTAGTTCCATTAGTCATTATTCATAGCATTGTTCATTAGTCATTAATCATTAATCATTTGCATTGTTTATTAGTACATTAATCATTAATCATTATACATTTGTCTCACATTGCATCCATTTCGTTCATTAATCATTAGTCATTACAAAATTGCATTGTTCATCTCATTTGTCATAGTTCATTTGTTTCATATCATTAAGTCTCACATTGCATTCATTTCATTCATCATTAACCATTATATATTACATTATCCATTCATTTAGTGTTCATTATTAGTACATTAGATTAAATCATTTGCATTACTCATTTAGTGCATTCTATACATTGTTCACACATTTATAGTTACATTATCATTCGTATTATACATTTCTAACCATTTGCATTCCATTAGTTGCATCCATAACATTCATTACATCTTTTAAGATTCATTCATTCCATAAAGCCTCATATAAAACATTTATACATCATTACATACATGATCAAATATATGTATTAACATCACATCTATACATATATCTACATCTCATCCCTGCATCACAAATTTGTCAGCCTCATCATACATACATATATTCATCTCATCCTGCATGTCAGTCATAAGCTTCATATACTGTAAAAATAACATCATAAGTGCATCCATACATCATATAAGCATATAAAATCATCAAAACATAGAGTCCCATAGTCCAAAAATAAGTCCATGTATATATCTCAAAAATGTCATATCATACATCATGTGTCACAAATGTGTCAAAACTGTGTATCCAAAAATCTGAGAAGAGTCACGGTGGTGGCTATGATGGTCCTACTCCCTGTGATGCTCGGCTAGTGCTCGCTGACTGTGTCCTCTCAGAATATGTAGGCACTCGTGCCTCCTCTGGCACTACTCCATAGTACAGCCCCATATAATACCCAGCCTCTTAGCCTCTGCGTCCTACCTCTCTGAGTAGCCATGGCATCGAACATCATCTGACCCACCCCTATCGCACTACCTGCCAGCTATGCTATCTTGCAGTCTACCCTATAATCCTTAGCATGTCTACGTGCTAGATCTCACTCTGCTGTCAGAGCTGCTATCTGTGCTGACATACCTGCTAGCTCCTCCTCCTGATCCCTGTGCTCCTCAATAACAGTGAACTCCCCACTATCCACCCAAGCCTGTAATATGTCCAGTGCCCATTGTGCACTATCCCCTCGTGCTGTCTCTAAGGCCAACTCTCCTTGAATCTGGGTCACCTCTGCCTGTAGGCTGCTAGCTGTAGCCTGTGCTGTGGCCAGTAAACCCTAAACTCTCCCTAGCTTTGTCTGTAGGCTATCACACTCTGCCACGATGGTATCATATGTCTCCTGGGCTATGAAGCTCGCTAGTGGTCCCTATCCTGGTGGAGGTCCCTGTGGTGGTGGACCCTATGGTGGTGGCCCCTGTAATGGATCCTGATCCTGTACCTATACCTTGAGTATAATGGGCGGCTGTCCACCTACTGGTACCTAAACCTGTCCCCTTTGCCATGGTATTGTCACCCTGGGCTGGACTCTCCTCCCAGCCCCTCCATCTCCCCCGTCATCATCATTATCATCTCCCTGTCCCTCTCCATCTCCCCCAACCCCTGGCTGCTCATCTACCTACACTACCCCTGCCTCCAGTAGAGACTCCCTCGCCCTGATTTAGGGCACCTCAATCATGCCCATAAATGATGCTCAGGATATCCAAGGATCTGCACCTATCCCTCATATGCTTCCTACCTCACAGGTAACCAATGGATGTGGGAACCCATTCGGTATTGCCTCTTGTACCTATCCCATCTGCCTCCGTACCCTGGATGGCATATATTGTGATATCATATATGTTGTCCTCTCGAACAGCCAGCAGTCGGTCTACACAAACCTCATATAATATGAGTCATAGAATCCATCCTCTGCATAAACCCCCTGCTATGGGGCCTCATGGCCCCAGGTCTTGCATCCTACCATACTATCGCCCCCATCTCATCCAGCCTCCGACGCTAGTATCCAACTGAATTTGTGGCCTCATAACTGATAGGTGGCCTATACCAATAGATGAAAGGCTCATATACCACCTGGGTCTCCTAGTGTCTGATTGGTCATGTGACC